>BQNB010132406.1:0-18630 GCA_026074375.1 Tanacetum coccineum
GTTTTAAGCAATGTTTTTCAGGAGATCAATAAGGCACGAGGTGTAAGGGATACATTGGTGACTATGTTTTGGATGTCACATGCATTAAAGATTTGGTCGTATTACATTTTGTATAATTGTTATGGATTAGAATCTTTGTATTTTGAACAAGTGAAGCTTCAGGCTTTTGTAACAACACTTTGCTAAATCCAATGTATCGGTTTTTAAACGACTTTTAGGTCGTTCTTATATATATCTTGTATTATTAATCTATGAAGTACCACCCCCTGACGCATATTCCGCTGTGACCCAATTTGGGGGTGTTACAGATTGGTATCAAGAACCAAGGTTATAGAGAACCAGGACAAATGTTTTTGCTGGACTATAACCGTTTTCAAACATTGCATTCATACAAAGGGATTTTCACGGGACACACATACATACATACTTACATACATACACTACTTGTTGCATTAGTTGGTTAAGACTAGATGCATTTATGATTGATATACATGTTATGATATAAATGAATATTACTATAAGAGTCTTATATTAAATACTAATATAAGCTATTTTAGATTTTTAGATACTGTCATGTCGGACTCTGAGGATTCCACGGTTACATACACGGAGTTGTCCAGTCCGTTTGAGGGCTTATCAGACATTGGATCCCCAGGAGTTGTTGGACCTGAGCACGAGGGACTGCCCTGGATGCTAGATGACCCATATGTGCAGGTCGCTTTATAGGCCCCACCATCACCAGACTACGTGCCTGGCTCGGAGGAGCCAGAGCAGGCACCACCTCTACCAGAGTTTATTCCTGAGCCGGTATACCTAGAGTTCATACCGCTAGAGGATGAGATACTCCCAACTGAGGAGCAGCCACTGCCTGCTGCTGTCTTACCTACTACTGATTCACCAGGCTATATTCCTGAGTCTGATCCTTAGGAGGATCCGGAGGATGATGACGATAAGGATCCTGAGGAGGATCCTGCCAATTATCTTGCCAACGAAGGAGATGATAGCGATGATGAGGATGAGTCATCTGATGATGATGAGGATGATGATGTTGATATTAAGGGGGATGATGAGGAGGAGGAGGAGCACCCAACTCCTGCCGACTTTATAGCTGTTGCTTTTCCAGCTGTTGATCAGGCCCCATCTGCTGAGGAGATCGAGCCGTTTAAGACCGACGAGTCTGCGGCCACACCACCACCACACCCTGCATATCGCATTATTGCTAGGATATCCATCAGGGATGAGACACCGATATCACTTCCTTCTAGGGAAGAGGTTGAGAGACTTCTTGTTATACCTACTCCACCTTCATCACCACTTTCCCCATGGTCATCACCACTACCTCAGATACCATCACCACTACCCCCGATACTATCACCACCTTTACCTATATCATCTCTATCACTACCTGCTAGCCCTATTTATCCTTTAGGATATCGAGCCGCTATGATCCGGCTGAGAGCTAAGATACCATCCACTTCCCATCCAACACAACTTGGTACACCTCCATCGGGGACACCACCACTCCTACCTACACCAGCACCTACATCATCACCACTTTTGATGCTACCCTCTGCTGACCATGGAGCAGACAGGCCCGAGGTTTGTTTACCACCTCAGAAGAGGTTATGTTTTGCTTTTGGTCCTAGGTATGAGGTCGGAGAGAGCTCGTATGCTGCTACTGCTAGACCGACTTGAGGTCTTAGGGTAGACTATGGTTTTGTTGCCAATTTGGATAAGGAGATTAGGCAAGATCTAGAGAGGGAGGTTGGTTATGGGATCACGGATACTTGGGATGATATGGTTGAGGACATGCAGGAGACACCAGTAGTTACTGATGTGGCAGAGCTTAGCCAGAGTATGAAAGACTTTGGCACGACTATAAGACAAGACACAGACAAGATATATAGGAGGTTGGATAATGCCCATAGTGAGCGACAGTTGATGGCTGGTCGACTCAACATGTTGTATAGGGATAGGCGTGCACATGCTCGTACAGGTATACTTATAAAGAGAAAGGCTATGATGTCTCGAGAGGCTTGGGGATGATCCATGGATGCCAGTGACCTTGTACGTATAAAGGTTATGTCATTACGTACTATGGTATTGGCTCAGCAGGGAGTGATTACAGAGTTGCAGGCAGCGGACTGCAGGAGACAGGCAGCGATTTCAGAGTTGCTGGCGGTGGACCACAAGAGACAGGCATGGTTTATTAAGGCACTAAAACTGCTGAATAGACTTCAGACCCAGATGACAGAGTTTAAGAGGCAACAGGGACCCGCTAAAGGTCCGGCACAGCCCGATGCACCGAAGGAGGTCGGTAGTAGTTCGTAGATCTTGTTATGGCTAGTTATTTTGTACAGTCTACTAAGTATTACGGGTTAACACCCGGCTGTATGGCTTTAGCTTGTATATTTTATCTTGTAACCTAATCAATGTTATCATTTTGTATCTGAACCAATCATGTATGTTTTCCAGATGTTATAAATGGAATGGTGGTATTATGTCATGTCTGTAATCGAATTTATTATGAATGAATGTAGATTTAGTTACACCATTGTAAATTTCAATTCAGTTGTACATTTCACTATGTGATGTGATCTCACTTTATTTATTGTGTATATGTCATGGCATGGTTATGATTTTATGAAATCTAACGGGTATTATATTTTCTTGTGATTAAAGAAAATGGCACCAAAAAGAACCATGAGGTCAAAACCGTCCCAGAAACAACCAACACACATCAGTCAACTAATGCCAGCTTCAGGTAATGATGGATCAAGGCATTATATGTCGCTTTGGCTGTCGTGATGCTAATAGAAGTACGAATGGCGATGACAACTAATTCTGGGAACGTGTGTTTGAAGGGACAGAACGAGCTGCTCGTGAATGTACTTACACGGAATTTCTCAAATGTCAACCATTAAACTTCAAAGACACGAAAGGAGTTGTCGGTCTTTCTCAATGGTTTGAAAGAATGGAGTCTGTTTTCCATATCAGTAACCATACAGTTAAAAATCAAGTCAAGTTTGCTACATGCACTCTCCATTCAGTTATTAACATGGTGGAAACATCATGTCAAGACAGTTGGTCAGATGCCGCTTACGGTAATGCCTTGGAAAAACAACTCTGAAAAGATGACTGACAAATACTGTCACGAAATGAATAAGAAACTGGAAATGGAAATTTAGGATCTGAAGGTGAAGGGTACTGACTTGACAAGTTATACCCAGCGCTTTCAGGAATTGGCTTTGTTGTGCGGGAGGATGTTTCCCGAAGAATCTGATAAAATTGAAAAATATGTCGGTGGCCTTCCCGATATGATTTATGGGAGTGTAGTGGCGTCTAAACCAAAGACAATGCAAGATGCAGTTGAAATTGCAACAAGCTAATGGATAAGAAAATCCGCACTTTTACTGAACGCCAGACAGAGAGTAAAAGAAAGTTATGAGAACCAAGGAACAATCAGAACCATAACATTACAACAGGGGGAACAAGCGGCATAACATACTGGTCGGGGTAACCTACACTGCAATGACTGGTGAGAAGAAGACATACAGGGATCTAAATCCTATGCGCTAATATCTATTTCACCATGACGGTCCTGTGCTCCAAAATTCCACAAAATGCAACAAAAAGTTGGCCATTTTGCCCGTGATGTAGGAGTACGGTCAAATGCTAACAATGCTAACAATTTTAGAGCGGGCACCGGGTGGGTCAGAGGATCCTACTTGTTTTGTTGTGTGCAAGCCAAGGGCATTTAAGAGGGAGGTGTCTAAAGCTAAAGAACCAACATGTTGGGAATTACGTTTTCCTAACTCAGTACCAACATTATTAATAGTTAGTACTGATAGTTATCGTTAGTACTTGATCAATTGTTAGTACCGATCGTAGAAATTAGTTGTACCGTTTAAGAGTATGTATGAGATATTTTAGGAAAAGATATGTATTATCTTTTACGCGTTTTGTAAGCCTATTAGGGTTTATTCTTGGTCTATAAAAGGATCCCTCTAGGCATAGTTAGAGATACGAGCTCAATACATCTCATACAAATCATATCTTAATAGTTAGTAATCTGTAATCACTCAAAGCAGATTAATAGAAATTATTATTTAGTTTTTCATTGTTCTCGTCTACGTACTGGTGTCTAGATTTCCGCATTAACACATAATATTCATAGTCAGTGTTTCTATATAGTCAACTGTATTTATACATCTTGGCTGTCATCCTTAATAGGCTGCAGAGATCTATTCAGTTTGGGACTCACAAGTGGTATCAGAGCCTGTAAGAAACTCTGAATAAGAAGAACAAACATCCAGTTATAAATCTTCATCCTTCAAAACTAAACATGTATGGATCATAGATGAAATTCCCACCACCACCACACCTCCACATCATCATCACAATACATCCAACACAACAAAACTCCTCATACAGTATCAACCATCAAACTGTATTCTTGAAAAGGGAGAGAAGAATTGATATATGGGTCATGAAAATGGAAACATTATTTGGTCCCATACAGGACTTCCAATTCTGGGAGTTATACAAAATGGAAATGGTCATGTATCAATCACTACAGATACAAAGGGACAAAATAAGGTTTTTGCTCCCAGAACTGCAGAAGAAATTATAGCTAGAGGCAAAGAGAGTAGAAAAGTAAGGACCACCTTGCTTATGGCCTACCAGAAGATCATCTTGCTAAATTATATGATGATGATGCAAAAGAATATTGGGATGCCATCAAATCTAGATTTGGTGGAAATGACAAATCCAGAAGATGCAGAAGTTTATCTTGAAGCAAAGTTTTGAATGATTCTCTTGGTATCCAAACACAGACGGGCTTCACAAAGGCTATGAAGTTTCCAAGTCTCTGAGTCAATTAGAGATTATGTGAGGTGTATCCACTGAGGATTGCAAATCAAAAATTCCTAAGATCTCAACCTTCAGCTCTTGGTCACCACGTTTCCATAATTATGAGGACCAAATAGGAGGTGGACAGTCTAAGTTTTGAAGATCTGTACAACTAATTAAGCGTCTTTTTGAGTGATGTAAAAGGCTCTAATGATCATTTCTAGACGGCAAAATGTAGCATTTGTCTCTAAGCACACCAGCAGTACTAATGATGTTCGTACCGCTATAGGTGTCTCCAATACTTCTGGCAAAAATCCATAGTAATAAAAACATCATGTTTCTCTTGCTTGCTAATCAATTCAGTTGTCCTCAACTGGGATATGAGGACTTAGAACAACTTAATGAATATGACCTTGAAGAAATGGACTTGAATAGTGGCAACTTTCTTTAGTGGCCATGATTCAATGCGAATGAAAAGTTTTACTAAAAGACTGGTAAAAAAGCTACAGTTTGATGCAAAGAACCTGTAGGCTTTGATTAAAAACCAAAGTGGATTGTATAATTGCCACAAGAAGGGGCATTTTTCTAGAGAGTATAGAATCAAGGGAAATCAAGATAATAGGAGGAGGGATGCATGGAACTCTAGAAATAAGGATGGGAGCAGAACTGGAAAGAAGGAGGACTCTAAAGCATTGGTGACCATTGATGGAGAAGGTGTAGATTGGACCAGTCACTAGAAGAAGATGAAGATTATGCTTTGATGGCCTTGCAGCAAGCTCAGAATCAGTCAACAGGGGTAACTTCGTGTTCAACTACGTGTAAGTGTCTTATTGATAACCTTAAAAAACTGTATGATGATCAGTTCGAGAAAACTTAGTAATGCAAGGCATAGAAATTAAAAGCATATTCTCTAGGTCTTAAGAAAGTTGAAAGCACGTTGTTGCTCATCAACAAGAGTCAACTTTGGTATGAACAAAAGTGATAAAATTTATGAAGATAGATTTAGATGACTAAAACAATGTCTAACATTACCATAAGAAATTGCTAGCTGAAAGCTCAAAAAGAAAAGAAGATTTTAAGGCTAAAGTAGAAAAATGCATAACTCTTCTAAGAATCTTAGTAAATGCTTATACCCAAATGAGTGCTAATGATAAGTTTGGTTGGGTATGGGGATCACATATTATCGATGGTATTTTGAAGCTATGAAAAATCGGAGTTTTACAAAGTGTCTTATGAATAAAGAGAGTGAGTTAGAAAAACACTTTGTATGATAGTTTGTTACATCGGTGTGGAATGCATGCTGTACTCCCGTCCTTGATAGGGAATTAAATGCCTCTGATGATGTATTGAAGTTGTATTACTCCAAATCTTACATATGTCAAAATAGACTAAAATAGTGAATTGAATCCCACAACAGTGAATTTGATACCTGTGAATCTAACATTAGTACAGAACCCTTTGAATTAGTGTCTGAACCAGTTGTCAATGAATTAATGTTAGATGTCAAACCTAAAGTCTGGTCTGATGCTCCTATCTTTGAGGAGTATGATCAGATAGTGAAGTATGAGTATGTGTAATACCAACAAAAGAAAAGGCAACACCTAAGTTTTGTAACTCTGCAAGTAAAATCTAGGGAAATGTTAAGAATTGTTTACCACATAGTCAAAACCTAAAAATTGACAAAGATAAGATGTTGGGTATGGGTTTACTGTAAGAGCATTGTTTTGTGTGTGGTAGTCTTAATCATTTAATCAGAGATTGTGATTTCCATGAGAAGAGGATGGCTAGAAAAGCTGAGTTAAACAATGGGTGGAACAGAAAGTCTAGTCAAAGGGAGATAAGGCAAACTTGGAACAATGTGCAAAGAGTAAATAAACAAAACAATTTGTTCCATCGCAGTACTAACTAGAAATGGCCAAAATTCAGTTAAATATGCTAGAGCTAGCTGGTACTAAAAAATGTTAGGTACTGCTAGGAAAGTTTTAAAAACAATAGGACCAAGTTACTTAACTAGTACTGCTGATGAAAGTTAATACTGTTAAGCCCCATTGTGAATAAAGTTAGGCCAGCAAATGTTTTTCACACAAACTATTTCACCATTTACAAGGCCTTTCAAAGACAACAGCATTAGCAGAAAATTTCAAACAAAAAGTTATTCTGACTAAGTAAATACGTTAAGTGCTGTTGGGGGAAAAAAAGGGAACTGCTGTTAAGACCTCAGCAGTTGTAAAATGGAGATCCAAAAATACATGGACATGTCTCCAAATAAATGGTGGATCCAGTCTTAGAAATTGTTACACTTTCAAAAGATCCCACTAGGCAGGGACTCAAGCCCAACTAGGATTGGGTCCCTAAAGAGAAACTAATCTCTTTTATTTGATGCTGCATGATTATCCACATAGAGCTTTTTTAAAGAATAAAGGAATTGTTTGATAGTGGTTTGTTCCAGGCACATAACTAAGAAACAAGGCTTACCTTCACATTGCTGAATTTCAAGACTTTAATGTTGGCCTGGTTGCTTTTGGAGGTAGTAAAGGTTACATCCTGGGTAAAGGTAAAATAAAAACTGGAAAGTTGATTTTTGAGGAGTGTCTTTGTAAAGATACTTCAGCATTTCAATCTCCTTTTCTGTTGTCTCAAATGTGTGACAAAAAAGAACAAGGTTCTGTTTACTGACTCTGATTGTCTTGTTTTGTTCTGAATTTAAGTTACCTGATGAAAATCAAGTATTACTTAAAATCCCTAGACAAAATAATATGTACAGTTTCAATTTAGAGAACATTGTTTCTTCAGGAGGATTAGCTAGTTTAATTGCAAATGCCATAATTGATGAATCTAACAAATGGCATAAGAGGTTGGGTCATGTTAACTTCAAAAACTTAAACAAACTTGTAAAGGGAAACCTTGTAAGAGGTTTACCTTCAAAGATTTTTCAAAATGACCACACTTGTGTTGCTTGTCAGAAAAGGGAAAGAACACAATGTCTCCTGTAAGGCCAAATCCGTAAGCTATTATTAGCCACTCCTTACAACTTCTTTCATATGGATTTGTTTGGAATCCTATCATCTGTAAGGAGCTTAAACCAAGACCTATTGCCTGGTTATCCTAATGAATTTAGCAGGTTTAGTAGGAGTGTTTTTTCTAGAATAAGGATTTGAAAACTAGTGGATCCTTAAAGGATTTTAGGACAAATTGAGAACCAATTAAATCAAAAAGTTAAAACTATTAGATGTGATAATGGAACAGAATTCAAGAACAAGGATGTTATTGAATTCTGTGGGTCAAAAAGGATCAGGAGGGAATACAGTAATGCCAGAACTCCACAACAAAATGGGTTGTGAAAGAAAAGAACTGGACCCTTATTGAGGGCTGCTAGGACAATGCTTGCAAATTCATTTTACTAACACTTTTTGGGTGAGTAGTTAGTACTGCATTGTTTGTTATAAATAGGGTATTAGTGACCACGCCTTATATTAGACACCTTATGAACTTTTAACTAGGTAAAACTTCAATTATAAGTTATATAAGCCCTTTTGGGTGCCATTGTGACCATCTTGAATACCTTGACCACCTAGGAAGTTTGCTGGATAATCAGATAAACGGGTTTTTAGTTGGGTATTCTCTACAAAGCAAGGCTTTTAGGGTATATAATTTAGAAACCAAGAGAGTTGAAGAAAACATGCACATCACCTTTTTAGAGAATAAACCAAATGTTGCAGGGAAAGGACCAACTTGGCTTTTTGATCTTGATTATTTAACTGATTCTATGAATTATCAACCTGTTAAGATCAGGAATAGAATCAAGCTAACAAACATGCAGGTCCCACAGAAGCTAATCATAATGCAGGAACTAAGGGACATATTGATGCAGGGGATGTCTGATACAAGAGGATGATTTGCTCCAGACTGCTTTGTACTGCCAATATGTCTTCTTTATTCTTTTCAACCAATCACTCTTGATTTAAAGAAAGCTACAAAGAGATAAGGTCAAGAGAGAATAAAAGTCTTTTGTATTGAACTTGAAAGACTTCAAGGCAAGTAAAGGATGCTAATAAGGAGCGGAGCTCTGAGGAAGGAGTTTGCACAAGAATACTAAGAACTTGATTATTCAAGAAGGAGCTGCTAAGGCTAGCAGTACTAACATTTTTAGTACTATTAGCACACCAGCTAAAGCTAGCAGTACTAACCTAGTTAATACTATTAGCACACCAGTTAGTACTGCCAGTCCTCATGAGGGACTATCTCTTTCTGATCAACAATTCTAAACAAAGATGATTCAGAAAATACCTCCACTTGACGTATTTATCAAATATTTACTGATGGTATTTTTACTAATTCATCTTATGATGATGAGGGTGCAGTGGCTGACTTCATAAACTTGGAAACTGTTGTGAATGTTAGTCCTATTCCCACATCAAGGATTATCTCTTCTCATCCTTCAGCTCTTATACTAGGAGATCCAACCTCAGCAGTTCAAACAAGAAGCAAAGTGAATAAAAGTTTTAGAGCCTATGCTTTTGTTAGCTATGTTCAAAAGCAAAGGGGAAGAAAGGAAGGGGGGGGAGAAAGACATAATCTAAGGACTTCAGATTGTTTATTCGCTTATTTCCGGTTCTCACAATGAACCCAAGAAGATTTCAGAAGCACTTGAAGGATGAAAGTTGGGTTGTGCTATGCAAGGAAAGAATTGCTAAGTTCAAGATACATAAAGTATAGTACTAGTAGATTTTGCCTTTGGGAAGAAGGACTATTAGACGAAAGAGGGTTTATCGAAATCGAGGATGAAAGGGAGTTGTTGTCAGAAATAGCAAGGTTAGCTGCTCAGGGACATAGGCTAAAGAGGAAGTATAGATAGCCTATGATGAAGGTTTTTTGCTCCTGTGTGCAAGGATTGAAGCCATTAGGATCTTTTTAGCCTTGCCTCTTACTATGGGCTTTCAGTAGTTATCAAATGGATTTAAAAAGTGCCTTCCTTTATGGCAAAATTGATGAGGAGGTATATGTGTCTCAACCACTAGGTTTTCTAGATCCTAAATATCCTCAGAAAGTCTACAAAGTGGTAAAAGCTCTTTATGGGTTACATCAAGCTCCCAGAGCCTGGTATGCTACTTTATCTACTTTCTTGTTGAAGAATGGATACAAACGAGAACCAATTGAAAAACTCTCTTCATAAAGAAGGAACAAACATGATATCATACTAGTTCAAAGTTTATGTGGATGTATCATCTTTGGGTTACAATGAAATCTTAGTGTGATGAATTTAAAGGCATGATGGAAGAGTAGATTCAGATGAGTTCTATGGGAGAGCTCACTTTTCTTTCTTGGATTACACGTCAAACAGAATGCAGATTGGTTATCTTATATACGTCAGGATAAATATGTTGCAGAAATCCTGAAGAAATTTTGACTTTGCAACTGTTTAAGGGACTGCTTGTAACCTATTGCGACTTAAAGCCTTTAGTCAGGATGAGGAAGCCAGTGATGTGGATGTTTATCTTTATAGGTCCATGATTGGTTCTTTAATGTACTTGACTGCTTCTAGGCCTGATATTATGTTTGCAGTCTGTGCTTGTTCTAGGTTTTAGGTCACTTCAAAGTTCTCTCATCTAAGTGATGTCAAGAGAATTTTAGGTATCTAAAGGGCAAACCCAACTGGGTTGCGGCGGTGGTCTTTGGTATCCTAGAGTGCCCTCATTTGACTGGAATCCTCTCAGATAGTGACGATGCTGGACAGAGCAAATCTTTACAGAAATCCACAAAGGAGGTTGTCCAAATATTCTTGGCAGGGACTCATTTTTGCAATGCAAAAGCAGAAACGTGGCTACTCTTACTACAGAGCGGAATATGTTGCTACTGCAAGCTTTTGTGGGCAAGGTTTTGTGGATTCAAAAATCAATGTTAGACTATGGGTTCAATTTCATGACACAAAGATCTCCATTGAAAATGCAAGCACCAAATGCAATTGTAAAAGATCTCCTAAATCATATCATTCCAAAACAAAGATCATACTATTAGGCACCCTTCATAAGGAATGGCAACTATATCATACCTTACACCCTTAATCAACCCATAACAATACATCCCATACTCATCACAACATCACCCACCTTCCAATTCATTACTCCTTAACTACTAAAATTAAATAAACCAATTCATCAAACACCACCTCATCAATTAAAACCATTTCTTCCAACCAATCATATAATACACTAAAGATATTAGAACTTACATCCTCCCCCATAACCATACTTTATCATCCAAACCCCTCTTAATTCATAACAACCTCTCTACCAATCTCCTCTAAAATCATTAATCCTCACACAACCTAATAACAAAATTAATTCCTACTAACTCCTATCCCTAACTAATCCTATTTCCCCTAAATACTAACTCTCTAATCCTCCCCCACTCCCCTTTAACCCCTATACCCAATCCCATTAAACCAATCCAACTTAAACACCCCAACACCCCAACAATCCCTAAAACCTACCACCAACCACAAATTAACCAACCCCTCACCACCCCACAACCCATCCTCACACAAATAACCCATTATAAAATCCACATAACCTCCACATTATTACCACACTCTTCCTTATCCTTTCATATCTAAAACATCTCACCAATAAAAAACCTTCGCAAACTCTACTAACCCAACATAAGTATGAGATCAGTTGTGGTGTGTGTATGTGTGTAGTGAATAAATATAAAGTCTCTAAATATCACATATAGATGATAGACATAACTCTCGCGCACAACTCATCGACTCTAGCTCACACCCCACCACCCCCCCATAACTTTCCCAAACCATCCCCTACTATTCCCACTCATAACAACAATCCTCCACCCACTCCTATCACAACAAAAACTTAATTAACCATTTCACTCACACTACCAATTCACACAAATCATCCACACCTAACATTTAAATGCTTTTTCAAACCCCTATAACCCCCAAAACCCCTCAAATAAAACCCATTCATTAAAAACAAACACCCCTTGTCCAACCTCATCACACTGAACTCACAACTCTCCCACAATTTCCTGACCCACCATATCCTCCCCTCACACCACAATTACACTCTCACCATCTCCATCAACCCACGAAACCCAACCACTCTGTAAACCAAAAAACCAACCAATCAATAATTAAGACATAACTCCAAACATGTCCCCTCTCTAACATATCCCCCCACTCATATATTGATGTCCAATAAAAAACATACCACAACTCCATCACGCGCTACTACTTAACAGAACCCACTCACACAGAACCATAAACCTCTATAAAAACTTATCCTTATATACACTTCACGCCAGAACAAACCAATCCGACAAAACCTCCAGTCATCACCCCCACACACTGATAACCACAAACACTCCCTGCCTGTGTCACAATATATACAAAAACTAATCTCACACTACTATAGATATTACATAATATATACATCGGCTCTCATCGCAGTACACACATCACCTACCCACCCCACAGACCTTAAATCTGTACTTGATCACCCGACTCCCTACCCTACCACACCGTCCCCCCCAATGACGACCCCCCTGACCAAACCGACCATACACCCCACCAGACGTGAATATCCTATAGAGGATCCTCTCCACCCCTTTCCACCAGTACCCATAAACTAAACTACAGACCCACCTCCTATGTGACTGAGACTCCCCAACGCTCTCTGTGTCTTATACCCGCATCAGCGTATCACCCTTGCTCCGCCCCCCTCCAACCTAGATTCTGGACAAGCACCCAGTTTCTCCCCCTCTAAAAACTCTATCTACATACAACCCTAGTCCACCATCTAACCGTGTCATACTGAGACCTCCAGTCCCTATCATCTCTCATAATCACCCCCCTTGGGCACTCCAATCGCTGCGCACAAACCACTATCACACTACTACCGCTACTCTTACCACTCAATAGTCTCGTGACGTCCACAGTGTATGTGGACTCACGACTAGATTCACAGACGAGTCCACCAACCACACGCTCGACACAGTCACACTCAGAGCTTGTGTCATCACCCTACTCCATGATAATCATCTACACGTCTCTCATACCGATGAAACCGTCTCTCGCATAGAGTCACAGTGCACCCATGATCCGATTAGCACCTAAACCACTCAACCCAGATCTCAACTCAGACTAGCACTCTCGACCATCATATACTCAGTATCTGACCCCTACCACCCTCTATCCCGCCTATGTCTCTACCTGCACACCGTGTGTGTGAGACAAATCCTCCCTCTAATGCCATTGCAGTGCATCTCACACACCCAGTCCATCCCTCCATTATACCAATTAACACACATAACCCACTTTTCTTCACTAATCACCATTATAACCCAACAGGAGTGTACCGTCACTCCTTGCACGCTGATCT
Organism: Tanacetum coccineum; assembly: GCA_026074375.1. Classification (NCBI taxonomy): domain Eukaryota; kingdom Viridiplantae; phylum Streptophyta; class Magnoliopsida; order Asterales; family Asteraceae; genus Tanacetum; species Tanacetum coccineum. Next base: position 13,248 of record BQNB010132406.1, read on the forward strand.
GTCTATACGTAGCCAGATGAGCTGACTTAGCAGAGTTGTTCCAAATCCAAGTGTTGATACCACATGCGCTCTCATCTCGCAGTCATCCTTATCGCGTGTAACGTGTACCCTGTCGAGAGAAGTTGTGTTCATAGAGTAGTCGCTCAGAAATGAGTAGTGTGATAGAAGATGAAGATTTCTTCTAGCTGCTAGTGACAACGCTACCTTAAGTACTGCACGTGTGAGAAATTTTCTATGTACCTATCAAGGCTTGTGAGACTCGCGTCAGTGTGCTAACATCACTACAGGATGTGTTTTCCGAGATCTGCAGAGCACTATTGTAGACCCGTTAGAGTGTATGACAGAGTACCGTGAGGGAAGTCTGACAGATGATCGCGCTCGCGTGTGTAGTAGGGATATGCAATTGATCGTGTGTATGCAGGAGAGGTACAGGTGTCCTCAGACTGCGTGTGGTCAGAAGCCGCTCGTAGTCCTGCGAGGAGGTTGTGTCCCTGCGGTATACCCCGCGTGTATTGTAGATTTTATGCATCAGTGTGTTCTGATAGAGAAATGGAGTCTCTGCTGTTGTGTATCAGCCGACAAGTGAGTATGTGCGTGTGAATCGTACCTAAGTCTCATCGTCGTGCCTACAATATTTAAAGATGATTGAAATAATAGCTAAGGTTCTTCCTCAACATGAGTCAAGCCAAAGCAGTTTTCACGAGAGAAGGAGGAAATGAGTAGAGTTCAAGGATTATTGACAGTAACTGACATACCTAGGCCTACTTCACAAGATCCACTTTTGACTTTATAGCCTCTTCCAAAGCTTGATCCAAGAAAAACAAAGGGGAAGAAGAATAATAGAAGGGGGCGATGAATCTGAAAGTGAATCTGATGGTATTCTTGAAGCTGAGAAGAAGTTTAAACAGCTTGCTAGTGATGAAGAAATGGCTAGGAAGGTACAAGAAGAAGTGGGAGGTGAAGAGGAAAGAAAAATAAGCATTGGCAGAAGAAGAGCTACAAATGATAGATCTCATAAGATATTATGATGACATCAAAGGCAAGAATTGAAAGGTAGACTCCCCGCTGCTGGAAAAGTGGGCACTGGCACAGAGAGAGAGAGTAGAAAGGACTAGAGAGCAATATACAGTAGAAGAAAGCGCAAAATTCCCTTCATCGACACTCAATTGCTGCTCAAAGAAAAAATTTCTTGCTCAACTCAAAGATCAGAAAGCTATCAGAACAGGACCACCTACAAAGAATCACCTGAGAGAAATACAAAGTGATGACTACTTGAGCATGTAGGAAATTCAGCATTTGATATTTGAAACCAAGAAGTCTTTGAGAGGATATATACAAAGCTCTGTTGAAAAGATTAAGACGTCAGATGCTCTCGTCGCGGAGCTCGATATTGGGTCTGTGAATATAAAAGACTGATAAAAAAGATGAATGAAAAGGAACAGATTCTCTAAGAAGAAATGTGTCAAGGATGGAAAGTAAAGAAGAAGAAAGTACCAGGGAAGAGAGAAAAATTTAAGGTACTAGGAAAAAAAGATGAAAGTCAAGGAAAAGAAGATTCAAACGCAAAACACTGTGTCGAGGAAGATGTGAGAAAGAGAATGATGAGCTGAGATTATGTTTAACAATAGCTCTAGATGAGGACAAAGAGGTGGATTATGAAATACTTGACAAGAAGCTTCTTATCCATAGAATGGAAAACTGAAGTATCTGGGAACTAAAACCATATGTTGATAAATGTAAACACTTTGAGGAGATTAATCAAATGTGGTGATTAGAAAGCATATGGACTCAAGAGATACTTTAGTACTCTGATGAGGAGTGCTTTTTCATATTGATAGAGATGATTTTGATTGCTGTTTATCACATAGTGATGGACAGATATCAAGAATGGATACCTGAAGGATTTGATAGAGTACTTTGGGGAGATTTGATGATTATGTTTAATCCAGATGATGAAGATAAGTTTTGGAACTCACAGCAAGATTAGAATGTAGTAAGTTGGAAGCTACATGGTTCTTCAGGGGTACATACTTTAATGACTAAGGCAGGATTAGTCATTCATATGCTTGTGGAAGAAAAGTATCCCTCTTGAGAAAGAAGTACTGTTGCAAAATGTGAATAAAGTTGGAATCTGAAGAAGATAGTATTATGTGCATTAGGTTGAATTAGATTTGTCAAGAAGCTAAGTTGCAGAGTTTGAACTCTGAAGACTCTAATGGAGACGAGGAAGATCTTTGAAGTGTTGGTTAAAACTCACACAATTAAATGGTCATCAGTTCTCCAGTGCTTAAACAGGGCATAAGAATGGCTAGCCATAGGCCAAACGGCTTATAGTCATGGTAAATGACTTCTCAAAATCCATTTTAATGGTTGGACAATTTACCAAACTAGTTAGGGTTTTCAACTCACCATTGCTTCATTGGTGAAGCAGTTGGCTAGTCCACGATCAAACAGTCTTGGTAAAGTACTCAAATATGTTGATAGCTGATAGTTTGCTAAAAACTATATGGTTTATCAATGCACTGTTATGCAAATGACGGCATTGGCTAAGTCCAAAAGCAAACAGTATTTGTAAAGACAATCAATTTCGTTGTGGTAGACAGTTTACCAAAAATTGTATTCGGTAATTTACATCTCACATTATGTTTTTAAAATGAGAGTTAACTATCAAGAGCAAACGGACCCGATACTGGTAAAGGAACATCAAATCTGTTTATGGCTCGGTAGTTTGACCAAAAATATTTTTAAAACCAAAGCCAAACTTAGTTGGATTGTGCTGAAAGTTGTTGTTGTGTTGCTTTAAGGAAGACAAAGTTGTTGCTGAAGAAGGATAGAGTTTAAAGATCAAGAAATGTTGAAAGTGTTTGGATTACATCCCTAATTGAGCTATAAGAAGATAAATCTGAGAAAACATTAGAAACATGAAGTTAAAAGGAGTTCAACATAATGTTTAAGGGTGGATTGTTGGGATTAGTTATGCGGGAGGATGTTTCCTGAAGAATCTGATAAAATTGAAAATTTTGTCGGTGGACTTCCCGACATGATTCATGGGTGTGTAGTGGCATCTAAACCAAAGACAATACAAGATGTAGTTGAAATCGCAACCAAGCTAATGGATAAGAAAATTCACACTTTTGCTGAGCGTCAGACTGAGAACAAAAGAAAGCACGATGATAACCAACAACAACAACAACGACAAGAAAACAAGAGACAAAACACTAGCAGGGCTTACACTGCAGGATCTGGTGAGAAGAAGCCATACGGGGGATCTAAACCCCTATCCGCTAAATGCAATTATCACCACGATGGTCCATGTGCTTCTAAATGCCACAAGTGCAACCGAGTTGGCCATTTGGCCCGTGACTGTAGGAGTACCGCCAATGCCAACACTGCTAATGACCAAAAGGGCACTGGGTCGGGTCAGAATCCTACTTGCTATAAGTGTGGAGTTCAGGGACACTTCAAGAGGGATTTCTAAAGCTGAAAAACAAAAATTATGGTAACCAAGGTAGAAATGGCAATGCTCCAGCGAAGGTGTATGCGGTAGGCCGTACAAGGATAAACCCAGACTCTAACGTCGTGACGGGTACGTTCCTTCTAAACAACCGCTATGCTTCTGTCTTATTTGATACTAGTGCCGATAGAAGCTTTGTGTCTACTGCATTTAGCTCCCAAATTGATATCACGCCATCTACCTTAGATCACTATTAGGACGTTGAACTAGCTGATGGGAGAATAATTGGGTTGAACACTATCCTTAAGGGTTGTACATTAAACCTCCTGAACCACCCATTCAACATAGACTTAATGCCCGTAGAACTTTGTAGTTTTGACGCTATAATTGGTATGGATTGGTTGACAAAGTGCCAAGCGATCATTGTTTATGTAGAGAAGATCGTTCGCATCCCCTGGGGAAATGAAACTCTAATCGTTCGCGGTGACGGAAGCAACCAGGGAAATGAGACTCATTTGAACATCATCTCGTGCACCAAAACTCAGAAATATTTGCTAAAAGGATGTCAAGTCTTTTTGGCACATGTTACCACGAAGAAGGCGGAAGACAAGTCGAAGGAGAAGCGACTTGAGGATGTACCCATTGTTTGAGATTTTCCCGAAGTATTTCTCGAAGACTTGCTGGGTCTTCCTCCTACCCAACAGGTGGAGCTTCGAATCAATTTAGTGCCTGGTGCTGCACCTGTAGCACGGGCACCTTATCGATTAGCGCCATCCAAAATGAAAGAGTTTTCGGTCCTATTTGTCAAGAAGAATGATGGATCATTCCGGATGTGCATTAATTACCGGGAATTGAATAAACTAGCAGTGAAGAATCGGAGCTCCGGTCTTGTTTGTCAAGAAGAAAGACGGATCATTCCGGATGTGCATTGATTACTGGGATTACATAACTAACTGTGAAGAAACCGTTATCCACGTCCCAAGAATTGATGATTTATTTGATCAGCCTTCAAGGGTCCGAGTGTCCTACTTGAAAGGATCGACCTAAGGTGGTTATCACCAACTGAGGGTTCGAGAAGAAGACATTCCGAAGACCGCTTTCAGAACTCGTTATGGCCATTATGAATTTCAAGTTATACCATTTGGTTTGACAAACGCACCTGTGGTATTCATGGATCTTATAAATCAGGTGTGCAAACCATATCTGGATAAATTCGTGATTGTCTTTATTGATGATATTCTAATATATTCAAAGAATAATCAAGAACACGAAGAGCACCTTAAGTTAATCTTAGAGTTGCTTAAGAAAGAGGAGTTGTATGCCAAATTTTCCAAGTGTGAATTTTGGATTCCTAAAGTACAGTTCCTCGGTCAAGTGATTGATAGTAAAGGCATTCACGTGGATCCCGCCAAGATCGAATCTATTAAAGATTGGGCATCTCCTAAGTCACCAATGGAGATTCGTCAATTTTTTGGTCTTGCTGGGTATTATCGAAGATTCATCAAAGGATTTTCGAAGATTGCCAAACCGATGACCAAGCTAACTCAGAAAAAGGTCAAGTTTGAGTAGGGTGACAAACAAGAAGCAGCATTTCAACTATTGAAGCAGAAGTTGTGTAGTGCACCAATTCTGGCTTTACCTGAAGGAAGCAAAGATTTTATCGTATACTGCGATGCTTTGATCAAAGGGTTGGGCGATGTGTTGATGCAAAGAGAGAAGGTGATTGTTTATGCATCACGCCAACTAAAAATTCATGAGAAGAACTATACGACTCATGATTTGGAACTTGGAGCAGTAGTGTTCGCTCTAAAGATTTGGAGGCACTATCTATATTAAACAAAGTGTATTGTGTTCACTGATCACAAAAGTTTACAACACATCCTCGATCAGAAGGAATTGAACATGAGACAACGTCGTTGGTTGGAATTG
>BQNB010132407.1:2553-18630 GCA_026074375.1 Tanacetum coccineum
AATATCCAAAAGATGCTTCATGAATTAATTTAGAGCTCAAGGTGTTTTGGTCTTGTGTTTTAGGCGTCCAATATGTCAAGAAAGGAGAGGTGAACGAAATTTTTAACATTGCAATGCTTGACGGATGATAACTCGAGTTTACACGAAAAGTTTGCGGGTTTTCGGTGTTCCGTTTGGTCAAAAACGCGAGAAACGCAATTTAAAAAATAAAACCCTAAAATTAAATCGAAAGTGATTAAAAATTATGTAACACTTAGAAACGTTAAAATATCTCATATAAGGCCTAAATTTATTAATAACCGATGCCGGGACGCGCCCGATGACGTTTTTTAGATTTACGCGGTTTAACTTCCTGGTAAACTGTCAAATTCAAACATAACATGAAAAAGTCAAAGATAATAATCAGAAAGGTTTAAAATGCTGACCTGAACTTACGGGGTGTGACACCAGGTGACGGCTTTCAAGCAAAAGCATGGTGGTCAGTGTTACATGTGATGTGGTATCAAGAAGTGCATATCTAATATATATAAGTCCATGAACCATTCATATGCCCAAGATTCTTTGTATTCTTTTGGTTATAACTTATATAAATTTATAAACCCTTCATATGCAGTCGGATGATTTCTTTGAATGATATAACAATAAATGACGGGTCAATGATAGGCAAATGAAGAGGCTGCTCTTGAAGACGATTTGTAAATGCTCCCTCGTTAAGACTGCACATTGAATATAGGAAAACTGAATCTTTTATAGTATAAGGATAAGATATTGATTTGAATCTTGATGAATTAAATGTTCAAAATTAATAACTTGTGCGAGATTAATATTTTTAAGACTTTTAAAAATAGAAGATACTAAATGCATTATTGATAGTAAAGGTAATTACAGGTAAACAATTAATCTCACCATATATATTAAAGATGAGGGTTATATTGGATATTATAAATGGCTTGGATACTAGGGGACTCATCCCCATTATCTATCTAAAAAGAAATTAATGGCTGAGATTAAAAGCATTTTATTATCTCACTTATTTTTTAAAACTTAATTATCTCCTAAACCGTTAATCGTTAAGTGAAAAAATATATACCATCACGATGGACATCTAATTATCTTTCCATAGATATCTACTTTGGTATACTTTCGACAAACTTTTTTTTTGTTTTTTTTTGTTTTTCACGTTTTTTACGTACTTTTTTCGTTGTTGAAACTTGCATTAAAATATCACATGTGGTTAAAAACTAGTTTGAATATTCGTATAAAATCACATGTGATTTAACACTAACATCGAATTACATGTGATTGCATTAGAATTACATATCATATATGATTTAACACTAATATCATATGTGATTTATAACTAATATCACATGTGATTTAACACTAATATCACATGTGATTTTATTAGTGTTTAATCACATGTGATTTTATTAGTATTTAATCACATGTGATTTCTCATGCAAGTTTCAACAACGAAATAAAAAAATAAAAAGACGAAAAAACCTGAAAAAGGGAAAAAAAGCAAAAAAACTTAAAAAACGTGAAAAGAAAAGTTTGTCGAAAGTATATCAAAGTAGATATCAATAAAAAGATAATTAAATGCTCGTCGTTGATGACATCAAATAACGTCTATTTTATAGCATTATTTATCCTATGTAATTAACCCATTTTGTATAATTATTGCAAAGAATTGTTACTTAATTGTTTATATATGAGAATTACAGTAATTATGGAGTACTTGGTGAAAGTTGACTAAAAGGCACGCATTCTGGAGCTTAAACGAAGATATTTAAAGATTACTTTTCTGACAACCAATACGCCGTATCCATCAAGGAAGATACGGCGTATCCGTGCTTGTACTCACCAAACACCACAAAGGAAACAAGATCCAATACGTCGTATCCAGGAAAGGCAATACGCCGTATTCAAGCTATATGGGAATAAAATATTCTGGAAGATATCAAACGTGGTCCCTACTCCACGAAACCCCCAATACGCTGTATCTAAGACATTGGATACGCCGTATCGAACCGACTTCAGACCCTATAAATAGAAAACTCAAAACGAATTTTAAGTGTGCTAAATCATATTCTCGATACCTAAACCATAAAGGTCGATTTTTAGAAGAGAAAAAGAGCAGAAGAGGTCGAGCAATGCGATTAATTCCATAGGAGACAACATGTAATTTCTTGTACTCTTGTAATCGGTCAGTTTTTGGTATCATTCGTTAACTCGGTTAGTTTAGCTTGGCTAAATCATTACTTTTGTATTAATTATGATGTTTGAAGGCTAATACCTTTGGGTATTAGCCATTATTATGAAGATCTTAATGTTTGGTTTGTTTATCTCGATTTCTTAATTTATCGTTGATTGCTTGTTTATGTTTATCAATTTATACTTGTTTATGTGCTTAAGTATGCGACCTATCATTCAACTCGATCTAGTCCTACATATTTAATGCGCTGCAACTTCGATGTTGTTTGGGCGTAGGCTAAGAGTCCAGGATAGCTCTCTATATTTTAATTTATATATCTAGAATCAAAAGATCACAAATATTGACCTATCCTTGCCTTTAGTTTAGTGAGCTTAGTTGAGCCGTAAGGTGACCTTGGTTTCAACAAGTACGTTCTTATTCCATTGGTAAGGACTCAGATAGTGGACTACTAGTATATAAAGAGCCATCAAGCAGTAAGTGGGTAAAGTCTCTATGAGCTAGGGTTTAACAAGGTCACCATTGCCTTAATCCCTAGGATAGATTATAATAAGCAAATAAGGATGCTTTATGCGGATGCGTTTAATTGTGACAGAATTCTACGTGTCTAGGTCTTAGGAAGAAGTAATTCCTAAGTCTTAAGAATGATATGCCGCCTCAAGATAAGTAATCATTGCACTAAATAAACAAACCAACGTTATGATTGTATTAATTATGGTTAATACAGTTTTCTTATATTTGGCTTGACCGCTCTTTTATCTTCTGTTAATTTGTTTGCGTGTGTTTTAGTGTCTTGAATTAATTTTAGTCACCACAAAACCTGTGCCAATCTCTCAGGCTGAAAACCCCCCTTATCCATTAGATTTAGGAATTATCATAGGTTTAGCATAGGTTTAGCATAGATTAGACTAACTTAGATTAGAAAAACCAAAGTATTAATAAATTGAAAGTGTTCCTCGCTCTTAGTGATCGACGCTCTACTTACCACGAAACTCCCTCCGACCGGGTACACTGCCCGTTAAAGTGTTGTTTTTGGTTAAGTCGGCAAAATATATATTAAAAACTTGAATCATAATTTACAACCATACAACGACACATCAAATTTTTGGCGTCGTTGCTGAGGAGTGAGAATTAATCTTAATTTTTATTTGATATTTTGGTTTTTAACATTAGATTAAATTAGATCTAACCCTTTAGGATTAGTGTAATTTAGATTAGTGTATAATTCTGTATATTCTGGATATTTGCTTGTATATATGTGTGTTTAATTGTTTGCGTGTTTTAATTCTTTTCTCGAATACACTGTTCTGGTCGATAACTTGATACGGCATATCCACTTCCATTGGATATGGTGTATCCAACTTTCTGTCCAAAACAGCGTATTCTCTCAACAGATTAATACGGCGTATTCACTTCAATTGAATACCGCGTATCGATCATCTGAAACTGAAGCTGAATTTTTGTATTTGATTTCCGTGCTTAATTTTTCTATCTTTCTTCAGAGCAAATCCTGCTGATAATTTTACCGAGCTTTGATTCCGAAAAAAAAAATTTATATCATAAACAGTTTGTTGAGAATTCCTTTTTTGTCTCACACAAACATATCCTAATTTTTAATATAACATTTTAATAACGTTTTACATTTTTTATCTGTTTTTCGTCATCTTCTTTTTATGTTCTTCTTTCATTTTTTTTCTTCCGTTTTTTTATCCACCTTTTCGTTGCTCTCTGGTGTGGTAAGTAAAACACAAGGACGAGTTGAACAAGCATTTTCTTGAATGAAGCCGAACGAGTTTAACGTTTTAAGAGCCGAACGAGTTTAAGTTTTCGAGAGCCGATCGAGTTAACGTTTTAAGAGCCGAACGAGTTAAAGTTTCATAGAGTCGAACGAGTGAAACAACTCAAGGACCGAACGAGTAACATTTCATCAAGGACCGAACTAGTCAATACCGTCATCGAACCGAACGAGTTTACTTGTGAAAGAACCGAACGAGTGAAAACCTTAATAGAGCCGAACGAAGTGCAACTAATTCCAAATCCACCAGACACTAGTAACAATTTTTTAGGAACCAAACAGCAAAATTTTGAGGACCGACCAGCAACATATAAGAGAACCGAACGAACAACATTCACTTGAGAGCCGAACGAGCAAAAATCTCAAAGACCGAACGAGAATTCTTTTTGACTTGGACCGAACGAGTTTTTGTTTAGCTTGAACCGAACTACATCAACCACGGACAAAATATACACGTTTGAAGTAATTCTCGGTTTTTCGGTTTCGAGTATCGGTTGACTACACGACTTATAACTTAGACCGTTGTGTTGCGTGATTTGTTTCGATCACGTGGTGTTATTTAGTTTTTTTACCAATAACCAGACATAACCGTGCGAACTCCGCAGATCAAATTTCAAACTTGCATCTTTTCACTCATATTAAACAAGTTTCAAACAAAGATGACAATTAACAGGATGGAATGTGTTGCATTTATTTGTTAGAAATTCGAAATTTTTACACTTTAAGCCCCACAACATCTAAACACTAATCATATTTCCACACATTTCTATTTTAACTTTTACTATTAACCCTTTGTTTTTTAAGCAAGATTAAATATAACCTTTTACTTTCAAACTTTTTCATTTTTTTTTCACTCTTAAACTTTTAATTTTTGTTATTTTTTAGTTTTACATTTTAGTTTTCAAATTTTTTAATTTTAGCCCTATCGTTGTACGAAATTTCACCGTTCATCGTTTTAGCTCAATAATCGTTACAAAAGTTCAAGTTCTTCAACAACAACAACGATTTCACCAACAATAATTCTATTTTCACAGTTTTTCTTGATTTAGTAAAATCCCGCGAAATACTCTTTATTTTTTTGGTTTAGTCAAGACTTGTAAAATCCCGTGAAATAGTTTTTTTACAACAACAACAATCACATTAAAAAACACCCCTTAGAGACTTCAAATCATTTTCACTTCATCTCTCATAATTTCGCGATAAAAAAGAGAAGAAAGATACCTATCTTCATGTTCAGATCGAAATACAACAAATGCAACAAATTCAAGACAAAACTAAAGAAGGTTGCATTGTATCTTTTCAACGACTTCATTCACACCTCAAGTGTCTTTTAAACAACGACTTAAAAGGAAGTCGAACCGAGGATGGATTAAAACGCGAAATTACGACACTTTTTTGTCAAGATCTAGAGACTTTCACAGGCACGAACGATGTTCCTAAACGTGGATAAACTAGAAACGCAAACTTGACAACAAAGAATTTCAAGAGATTTGGACCATGGCTTCTTATTAAAGTACTCGAGACACAGTTTCAAATGTTTCATCACCTACATCTAAATTGAATGATGAATAAATTTGTAATGACACGAAACTACTTTCGAGAATACACTCGACTCTATATTCCAGAATCCATTATATACACATGATCCAAAACACAATGGATTATGTTTAAAAAGTCGATTGAGAAAAAGAAAAGAGCTTTGCATAAAATGGGCGTATGACAGCAAGGGTGAATGAAAGACTGACTCAGGCGACAGAGGAAAAAGGTGATTCGAGTAAAGCATTGAAGCCCCTAAAATTTTAGTTATCAATGAAAGCAATAGGACAAAATCACAAGAGAAGGATATAAGCAATCGATATCAGGAATGATGCACATGTATGATGATGCAGATATCAGACCGCATAATATAAATGAAGACAATGGCTAGGACAAACGACTGCTGAAATCAATACATTGCTACAAGGACAACAACATACTGTGGCAACCTGAATTTCAATAATGTAGGATAAAGTTGACGCAGAAGCTGAACAATGTCATGACATACGTCCATTACCTGCTAATTTAACAGATAACATGACACTGAATCTCTCAAATCAATTACTCGAGTCTGAAAATGTATGTCTCAAAAGACTGTTGCCCAATTTCAAAAAGATTTTTCAAGAATGGAAGCACATTGTGTTAATCTTGAACTTAAATATCAAAATCAAGTTTTAAAAGAAGGGCAACATGGTCATTTTCGAATTAAAAAGTTAATGAAAGCCAAGGTTAAACATAGAGACATCGATGTAATTAAACAATAAACATCGCATTGAACATAAGTTTGTCTAAATTACTTGCCAGAGAAAGAGCAGTTACTAAAAGAAAAAGCACTTGAAACAGCTTACACCATAACTTTTTTGATCTATCAAAAGGACAAAACGAGTTCAGACCAAAGTACCAGAATGACTCATTAATAGCACAACTGACCAAAAAGGTCTAATGAAAATTCTGATGTACGAGCTCAGATTCAGAAAAAGGGTTTGCAAATTTGCAGCATTAACAATTGAGTTAAGGAAACGAACAGAAATAGTGTGAAATACTAAGTTTTGCAAAGCCATCAAACTTGGAAAACCGATTGGACAACCCCTCAAAAACTTTCCTGTTAGACAACCTGATATGCTTTAAGTCTGAAAGACCTAGAAATTTCAAAAACCAAGTTTGCCTCCAAGTTGCTGTAACAACCGACTTGTCAAAACCAGTCAACTAACAACATTATTGGCCAAGGGAAGAGAATACTGCCACCTGAAAAGCAAAACCTCAACACAAGATTGCACCAAGCTCATCCAGGGTAGTAGCCAAACGACATGGTTTCATAATCACTAAACCGTAAAAGGAACTAAGAAAAAGACACATGAACACTCTAAAGGATCCCTAGAAATTTTTCTGACTCCAAACATTTTGTTTGCTCGCCAAGTCAAAATTGTGTCTTTTAATAATGCAAATCATGACGCTTAGTAATAAAATTCCTAAAAGAAAGTAAACTCGCGTGCTAAGTGTTCCATCCAATAAGACAACAAACAGAAACAAACCGTAGAGCAGATAAAGGGTTTAGCAACGAAACCAAAAAGACAGATCCATCAGGACATAGTTCAATCAAAAAGATCTACCACTGTGCATGAGAAAACCACAAGTCCTAGATCTTGTCCTTAGTGGCAACCAACGGTAGGAAATTCTCACACTGTTTGCTTAGAAGGGTTCAAACAGGAAAGAACAATCGCCTATAGCACAACAAAGGTTGAAAGTGAATACCCCCAAAGGTTCAAATGCAGATATACCTAACCAATGTTGAAAGCGAACAAGCCTCTTAATGTCCATGCCAGGTACTCTCTTAAGTACAGGTACATCGTTCAACATCCTACAGAGGAAGACTCAGAGTTTTGGGTTGCGAAAAGAAAGATATCCTCAAAAAACAAGGCTTCAAGGATTTTATCTGATGCTCATATAAAACGTTGAACACAGCAGTTTCAAAGCCTCGTCCATCAAATTTCCAAATGGCGTCTGCTAAAATACCACTTCAGAGCCCATTCCTCCATGTTTAAAATGATGTCCTGTCAAACAGTTTCAGACCTCGCGCACCTCAAAACGACAAGATATGTCTTTTTGAAATTGTTCTCTTCAGGGCCTCGTTCCTCAAGGACAAAGGCGTCAATTAATGACAACTCAGACCCCGAGCCCCCTCCCCAAGACAAAATTGTTTCTTCCAGCAGAAAACCAAGATTCTGTCAAAACAAGGGATGGAATTTCTCTTTGCAGTCCTTTACTTGAAGAAATATTACAATCCAGCAGACGGTCATGCTTACGGACACCAACAATGATTCAAGCACCGCATGCATCATTTCAAGAAGGCGCAGTTATCATCCTTATTTGTACACGGTACAAGCAATTTACGAGACTTACCTCACACAACATTGATAATAACCGATTGCATATATTCAGTTTCAACCCACATAAGTCATGATTTCTTCCCGATGGACCAAGATCACCATTAGAACAAGTTCGGGAACATCCAAAACCATGTGGCCGGGAGTTTCAAACAAGACTGACAGCTTGGTGCCAGGCGAGATCCATGAAAAGTGGTATGTTCGCGAAGCTCCAGGTGAGTATATAAGACCCGAAGAACAAAATGAAGGGAATTGCTGGCGGTGTCTGCCATGGATCGAAGCAAGTGCAGGAGATAACCATTCATGCAGTTCGAACTCAAGACTATTCTACAAGTACTAGGTAACTTAGTCGTACAAACCATTTTAGGCAAGAAGAATCATTAAAGCTAAGTGGTTATGGAGGAGATCAAGAAGGAATGAAGATCAGCAACTGTCTAATTTCAGCAGCTAGAGATTGGTATGAGATGTTTGACTCTAGCTGAACTGGAGGTTCTGACAAATGAGACTGATTGATATCATCATCAAACATCACCATGTACATTTTTTTGAGAAAAGCAAATACAAAAATATAAAACTTCGAAAACAAAATACAAAATTTCCAAAAAGATTCTTCTCGACGTGTCTCTTGGAATCGATAACATTTACGTGCTTAGAAATGTCGATTAACATTGACACAGGTGTGTAAATGAAGTTCGAGCAAGAGTTTCAAATAGTTTCAAAACATGTCATTTCTAATTTTCTAAATGGCTTATGTGCAAATGTTAGTACATAACCCGGACTTCAAATAAAGGAAGGTTTATATCTTATCCTCACAACGAGAAAATTAACGTTTCTCGGACTTGAGCCATTCTTACAAGACATTCAATGTTTTTAGCTCAAGAAAAAGGAAAGTGTACGTTTCAGTGCGCTTACCCTTACCGTTAGAAGAGAAGTCCTCTAACTCTGTTTTTCAAAAAGTTAAACATAATTTTTCAGAATATCCTCGATGCCAATCATAATCTTTCCAAAATTGTGTGTTCAACACTCCTACCCACACATATGTTTTCAAAAGACACCAATTTTCTTCAATGGTCCTATTTTTGAGGGGGAGTTTTTCGAAAAATAAAGTTTTAATGTTCTTGGATACATCAACAACGACCATTCTTATGTATTCAAAACATTATCAAAATGTTCCAAACCATTCATGCTGACCATATTTTCTCCCATAGATTTTTCAAGACATATTTTAATCACAAAGTATTTCAAAAACTAAGTGTTTGTTATTTAAAATAAGGGGAGAAAATGTAATTAAAAAATGATCTAATCGACTAAATGTGCTGAACAGAAAGAAAAGGTTTTATGGTTTGATCTTATACCCAACAACATCTTAATTTCACGACGATTCTGAAGTCATAAGGTGGTTAGGTTAGGAATCAATCCTATGATCCAACCAGAACCGGAGGATCTACCCAAGGATAATCCAAAGTTAGAAATAGCAGTCCTTAGGTATGATTGGAGATGAATGTATAAGGGAATAATGCCGACTAAGATTGAGCTAACACTGGAACAATCACAACAAGGTGTTAGTAATGACATCCTGGTAAGCATTTAAGGCGTTGAAGAATTAAAAAGAAATGTATGGATAAAGGGTGTAAACAAAGAAGCCCTCCACACAACTTAAGGCAGAAACCGGGTCAATACATATGCTGTCAGAATCACAAGTTGATTGCTGACATTGAAAACGACATCATGGACCCAGTGATGCAATGCACAACCCTTCCCAGCCATTCGGGTTTCTCTCAACAAAAACTTGTCTCACTTGTCACGGAGATACACACGTTATCTATTGACATCTCACTCCGAGATTGTTGATATTGAATAGGTGGCAATATGCTCCAGCCTCCGAGTACTAAAACCAAAATGCACTAATCGAGTCTAGAGCCAAGAGATCAATCAAAATCTCGTTAGGACATATTCCATTTCAAACACTTGTTGAACATCATCAGGTTCACAAGCTGTTATCAAGAGTCCTACGCAATATCATTATGATATTTGCCAGAACATCCGAGTGATACTAATGTATTCATAATGAAGATGGAAATCCTGCTTGAGCCAGCATCAAACAAGCTCTTGGTAGGTGACTTGCGAGATTCTATATGAATCAAACTTGTGACAACTGGATATCGATTTGGTCTAGTAAATGAATTGACGGTTGATGAATTTTGATAAAAACATGACACTCTCGATGTGTTACAAAAACTCTTTAACGAGTGACACGTCGATTGATTTTCAAATCAATTTTCTCGTTTATCACTAACGTAAACCTGCAGGTCCTACGGTGGTAACGGCAACCTCAATCCCAAACAAATGGCTCATCTACGAAACATAGTTTTAAATTCTATCTAGAAAGCTCCATTATTTAAAGACAAAGACTTACCGCAAACTTTTGATTTGAAGCTTTCAAGATAATGCAAAAGTATGAGCATGTTGGTCAAAGACACAAGATCGCAAGATGGCAAAGACGATAAAGACAATGACAAAGGCTCAAAGTCAAGATCGCAAAGCATGAAGGAACAAGTTTACAACAAATAACAAAGAAAAAGACCAAGAACACTCGAGCTTAAATGACAAAAGCAATCTCACTGATCTCATGAAGGAGTGTCATCAATGAACTCACTTCGGGGGAGATTGTTAGCCTCAATTTTATTGAGTCAATAAAGGAAGCACGTTCCCAGTGTTCAAGACCTCACTTCGTGGAGATTGTTAAGCCTCAATTTATTACGTCGAACAAGGAAGCTCGGTCACTCTACGATGTGCGCTTCGTCTTTATTAGTTAATGTTGTAATAATGATAATATCAGTGAATCGGGCTTGATAGATAATCTAAAAGTTGTATATGTTTTGGGTTTAATCCCAGCAAGAACCCGATCCCGGGTCCTAGATCCATAACCCCCGCGTCCGTAGGATAATATAAAATATTTTCCCTTTTGAAAATATCTAAGAATCTATTCTCACAAATATCTTTTTTCTAAATCTATCTCTTTTTCTCTCATCTCTCTCTCCTCTCTCTCTCTAAACTAACATCTCTTTTCTAGTTTC
This sequence comes from Tanacetum coccineum, assembly GCA_026074375.1. NCBI lineage: Eukaryota > Viridiplantae > Streptophyta > Magnoliopsida > Asterales > Asteraceae > Tanacetum > Tanacetum coccineum. The sequence goes on from BQNB010132407.1 coordinate 13,558, forward strand.
TTAGTTCTTGATTCGTGTTATGAAGTGAAGTGAATTAAATCGGGATCCTACAGAAACCCCCCCTTTTTACCTGTTAGAATTAGGATTAGAACTAACATAAGATTAGCATAGGTTTGACTTAAATTAGAATTAACTTAGATCAGTAAACCAAAATATAAATAAATTGAGAGATTTAACCTCGCTTTAAGTGTTCGACACCCTACTTACCACGAAACTACCACCGACCGGGTACACTTCCCATTTTAGTGTTGTTTTTGGTTAAGTCGGCAAAATATAAATTTAAAACTTGAACTATCATAAATAAACACCACACAACGACACATCAAGTTTTTGGCGCCACTGTCGGGAAGTGAAAATTAATCTTGTTTTTTATTTTATGTTTTTATTTTTAACATTAGATTAGATCTAACCCTTAGGAGTAGTGTAAATTAGATTAGTGTATATTCGTGTATATTCTTGTATATTTGTTAGTTTAATTGTTTGCTTGTATATTTGTATGTTTAATTTAATTGTTTTGTTAATACACTGTTCTGGGCGATAACTCAATACGGTGTATCCACTTCCATTGGATATGGCGTATCCAACTTTCTGTTCAATACAGCGTATTCATTCAACAGATTAATACGGCATATCCACTTCTATTGGATACGGCGTATCGATCATCTATAACAGAATCAGATCCTAATTTTTCATATTTGATTTCCGTGCTAATTTTTTTTCTATCCTAAAGAGCCCATCCTACTGATTGTTTATCCTTTGTTTCAGGTAGTGCATGACAAGGAGTTCAACGAACAAACTATTCACACCTTACAAAGAACCTAAACGAGAATTTCGATCATCTAGGAGACACTTCAAGACACTAAGTCTTGACGAATTGAGATCACATGATTTCAATTTACTTTCTGACCAGGAATACTCGGAGGAAGAAGTTGCAGAAACAATGGCGGAAACTATGGAGCAATACATGAGCAAGACCCGAGCTGACTATTAATCGGGGGTTGCTAGTCCCAAAATTGGAGACAAAGATAACTTTGAACAAAAGAGCCAATTTCTCAAGGAACTACGTACTAACACCTTCAGCGGTTCGGATCATGAAGATGCGAATGAACACATTGAGAAAGTTCGTGAGATCGTCGATCTATTTCACATTCCAAATATTATTATAGACCAAGTTATGCTTAGAGCATTCCTTATGTCCTTAAGTGGAGCCGCAAGCCGTTGGCTAAGAAACGAACCAACTGGTTCGATTACAACTTGGGATGGTCTTAAAATAAAATTTCTGAACAAATATTGCCCACCTGCTCTAACTGCAAAGAAGATAGAGCAAATCAACAACTTTCAGCAAGAACCAGATGAAAACCTTTACCAAGCATAGGAGCGATTTAAAGAACTCTTGATGAAGTGTCCACAACACTATTTAACGGAGATGCAGGAGGTGATCTTGTTCTATAATGGATTGGGAATTCCTACTTGACAAATTCTTGACTCAGGAGGTGTAATACCATCAAAAACTGTTGATGATGCAAAGGTATCCATCCAAGAAATGGCTGAATACTCTCAAAAATGGCACAATCGAACATCTAGGTCAAGAAGTACTAAAACTTCTAACGGATTGGCAGCTATACAAGCACAACTGAACAATCTAGGAAGAAAGATCAAGAAAGTGAATGAAAAAGTCTATGTTGCTCAAGTTGGATGCGAACAATGCAAAGGACCCCATTACACCAAAGATTGCCCACTCAAAGAAGAAGGGAAAACCATAGAAGAAGCTTACTATACGTAATTTGGTGGACCTTTTCAAGGAGGGGGATATAGAGCAGTAGCTCCAGGATTTTATCAAAGGAACAATGCGAATCCTTCGTACCAAGAATGAAGGCAATATATGGAAGATACGTTGAGAAAATTTATGGGAGAATCGGCAAAAAGACACAAGGAAAACTCCAACTTGATCAAAGAGATCCGAGCTTCAATGGATGCTGCCATAAGGAACCAAGGAGCATCAATTAAAACTTTAGAGATCCAAATCGGGCAAATGAGCAAGGTAATACAAGAAAGAGGATTTGGAAGCCTACCAAGCTCAACTGAAACAAACCCGAGAGACCAAGTCAAGTCGATTTCGACCACTATTAAAGCTGATGGAAGCTCGATACGCCGTATTGGATCATACCAATACGCCGTATCCCCTGGACAAAACATTACACTGTTGTACAAGTCAATACAAACAACGGTTCCTTTTCCAAGTCGTTTAGATAATCATTACTGTGAAGAAGAAGAGGGGAACTATGGACCAAAATTCACGGAAGCTTATGGAGCTTCACATATCAATAACACCATACCCCGAAAGGAGAAAGACCCAAGAAGTTTCACTCTACCTTCCTATATTAATAATGTTTGCTTTGATAATGCCCTTGTTGACTTAGGAGCTAGCGTTAGTGTTATGCCTCTATTGACCTACCTTAACTTAGGATTAGGAGAATTAGCTCACACTAAGTTAACAGTGTAATTGGCAGATAGGACTGTGAAATATCCAAAAGGAATAGCTGAAAACGTACTAGTTGGAATTGGTAAATTTACTTTCCCCGTAGACTTTATAATTCTAGATATGCCTGAGGATGTCAAAGTGCCCTTGATCCTCGAAATACCATTTTTGTCTACCGCCTGTACTAAGAGTGCTTTTACAAAAGAAAGATTACTTTAAGGGTCGGGGAAGAAAGGATTGTTTTCACAAGTGTTAAACCTGCTAGTAGTTTAATTAAGAGGGTCTACATTCTAAGTTTGAGAGAAAGAATGGAACTTGATTTAGAAGCTAGGCTTATAGGAGAGACTTTGGTGTTAAATAGATCATCAGACCCTTTCTTGGAGGATTACATTGAATTAAATGATCTAAATGAACCATATGAGCTTAGGAGAAATCAAGGAGATGATTTGATGCCCACCATTGAAGAAAGTAAAGTAAATGAGGAATTTAGAACTACGGACAATGAACTTAATATTGAAATTGATGGCTAACCTAGTTATTGTGACTATGATAAGAAGATCCATATAGATTGTGCTCACAACTTGAAGTTTTCATGTATGATAGGATTTGAATTTACACACGCCAACTTTTTCCCACTATTGTATGTCAATGTGATGTCCAAAAAGTTTAACAATTCTATAATGAAAGAGAAGATGGTGTACAAAGGGAATAATGTTGTAGGAGGTTTAATGAATGTGCCTATTTTTGTTGGAACCTTTTCTGTTGTGACGGATTTTGTAGTTTTGGAAAATATGGATGAATATCACGATAATGGAATGGGTGATGTTATTTTTGGCGAACCATTTTTAAGAGAAGTTAGAGTTAAAGAAAAAAGGTTCGATGGGATAATTACCATATACAATGGTGATGATGAAGTAACTTACCAAATGGTGCGATCACATCCGAGATTCGGACACCATACTAATGAACAATGCAACAAGATTTCACCATTACTAAAGGTAAGTGAAGAAGATAAGATGGATGAAATCTCGTATGCGTATCAAAAGCTTAAAGGGTTCTATAAAGGAGTGTTGAACTTAGGACCCGATTACATTTGAGATGCAAAGACAGAAGAATGGCTCACACGCGGGCACATTAGCGTGCATGAGATGGAATAGAAGAAGAAGCTGAAGACAAGTCTAACTTAAAGACTTCACTATAAACAAAAGTGCTTCCCAGGAGACAACCCGGATTGTTATTTAATTTTGTTATCGAGTCTGTCTTCCCAGACATCAATACGGCTTATCTGCTCCATACCATGCGGCGTATTGATTGTTTGGACATTATCAGTCTTTACTTTTTACGCACTTTAAAAATACTATTGTCAGTTCTGTCAATACGTCGTATTCATGAAAATGATACGGGGTATTCAACAGACTGACCCGTATTTAGATACTTTTTACAGGTTTCTCAATACGGCGTATTCTAGTTTATGGATACGGCGTATCGATCTCCTGTACAGTTTTGTTTAGTTTCGTTTAAATTAACCGTAGGTACCAAGATAGGAATGCACATTTTTTCCTATAATTTACACAGGACCTTGGAAGCAAAGAAATATTGACGAATATTGGTGGAGAATTTATAAATCTGGAAATCATGAAGTGTTGAAGTCTTGAAACTTTAAGGCGGCTGTTTGATGACATCAAATAACATCTATTTCATAGCATCATTTATCCTATGATATTAACCCATTTTGTATAATTATTGCAAGGAATTGTTACTTAATCGTTTGTATTTGAGAATTGCAGTAATTATGGAGTACATGGTGAAGTTATGCTAAAAGACACGCATTTTGGAGCAAAAACGAAGAGTTCGAGAAAGTCTACTGATCTGACAGCCAATACACCATATTATTCTAGACCTATACGACATATCCAAGACTTTGACGAATTAAAAGACCATTGCCTGACTTTGAATAATACGTCGTATCCACATCAACGATACGCCGTATATAATACTTTGGTCAACGAAGAAGAAAAAGCTGGATTTATCCAATACGCCGTATCTATCAAGAAGATACGGCGTATCCGTGCCTATACTTCACAAGAAACCACGAAGACATAAAGCCCAATACGCCATATCCAGGATCCTCAATATGTCGTATCTAAGGATTATTATACACGAAGATTCTGGAAGATATTAAACGTGGTCCCTACTCCAACCCATTGGATACGTCGTATCAAATCGACTATCAAACCCTATATATACAGATGACCCAAAACTCAATTTTAAGCATGCAAGTGAATCCCTAAACCACTAAGTCGACCAAGAGATTAATAAAGGAGCCTAGAAGGTCAGAAAAGAGCCTCAAGATCATAGGAAAAATCTTGTAATCTTCATGCAACCGAATACTCGTTCGATTGAGGTTTCTTTATTTTAATCGTTCATATATCAAACCGTGTGTATTTTTACAATGACTATCGGCTGATACCTTGCCATGTTTATGAAGATCTAATGTTTGGTTTTTTTATCTTGATTTCTTAATTTATCATTGATTGTTGTTTATGTTTATCAATTTATATTCGTTTACGTGCTTAAGTATGCGACCTATCATT
>BQNB010132408.1:0-18630 GCA_026074375.1 Tanacetum coccineum
TAGAACACGCAAGTGAAAATGAGAAACGAGTTACGAAATGAAATGAAGATAAATAGGAAATAAAAATACGATAGTTTTTTCTGATGGAAATAAAACGATACATATATTTTCATTTAAGAGGTTAAACGGTAATTACCCAAAGTATAATATTCATTCGAGACAAATATTAAAGGGTAATTAATGACAAAAGACAAAATACAAACCTAAAAGGTATGTTAGTGGTTCGAATCCCTAAAGGGGAGGGGGGTAGTTTGACTTGTGTCAAACTAGGATAACTTGAAAGCAAGTTGAATCCTACTAGAACCTTCCTTGGTACCCTATATATACCAAGGGAATTCTAGGGATTCATTCACTCCACCATAACCCTAAATTGGGTCAAAAATCCTCTCACTCTCTCTTCCATAAACCGGTTGACTTAGGGTTTTATCCCTAAGGCGACTAATTGATTTTCCTGGTGACTTGTCGATTTTCCTGGCGACTTACTCGCTTTCATGCTCGCCTAACTTGCATAGGTTTGTAGCCCTAGTTCTACATGTGTAATACTGGTGGATATGTGACACAACACCCAAGGCAATGGATCGACCCTAAACCCCTAAGGGACAATCGGCTGAAGATGGCATCAAGAAGAGAAGGTGATTTCGTGCATGCAGCTTGTTGTAGAAAAGAGTTGGAGCTTATGCATTGCATGACAAAGGTAAGTAACTCTATAAACACCCTTTATACATGTTAGTTTTAGGTTATATCAATGATTAGGAAAATCTTGATATTAGGGTTTTAGCTGCATGGACTTTATTGTTTATTTTCCGTTGTGCACGTTTTATAGTCCATGCGGGTGACCACCAAAACCGTACAGTGGTATCAGAGCCACCCTAATCATATATAACCTATCTAGGGTTCTTATAATTGCCTTTCTTGTCATAAAAATCAAATCTTAATCTTGTTTATGATGGCGTTTGTTCGATTTATGTGATTTAGGGTTTTTAGGGTTTTTGTGATTTGAATAGAAACTAGGGTTTAATCACCCTTGTAATTAATTAAGGATTTGTACTGTTTTATCAATGATCAGAATACTTGGTTTTTACAACCTTTGAGGGTGCCAATCTAGGGTTAGGTTTATACTGTTATATTCTTTCGTGATAAAGGATTAAAACGTATAAATCCTAAATGTAGAGAGAAATTGGTTGTTGTCATTAAAACTGACAAAAAACTAGGTTCTTGTAATAATTTTAGGGTTAACTATTTTAATTCCTTTATGTTCGAAAAACATAAAAGTGTCGGTCACTTCCAAGTTGTAACATAATTCTTAAGATAGTAGTTTTTGTAATGATTAGATTAGTAATCTTCAACTATAGTCGGCCCAAGACCATGGGAAGCTCTCCATCATGAGCCCTTGGCCGGCCTTTAGGACATATATATAACAACTCTCTCCATGTCCTTGGAGAGGTGGTTGTCTGGTTGTTTCAATTCTTGCCACTTTATCCACATAGTAACTAACATCATCATTCCATAAACTTTCTCTCACTAAACTATCACAACCCACATTCTCTCTCTTGTTCTTGGTTTTAGTTCATAAGATACATGTTTCTGTCTGAATTGGCTTATCAAGAAGCCATGGAGTGGTGTGTTTAGTTTTGTTGTTTAATCTTGTGTTTTGTGTTCAAATCTTTTAAAGAACAAAATTTTGATTCAAAAATTTTTTGGCGTAATTTAAAACCTTAAAGTTTCATTTTTATTGTTCTATAGGTTAGTAACACTATGTTTGTAAATGGATTTTTGCTATATATTCCATCAAAATATGTGTCTTTTGAGTTTTGAAAATTTGAGTTTCATAGTAGTTGGAAGATTTTATAATCCGAAACGAGTACCCAACCCTGAACAAGGTCACCAAAACGTTGTAAGCCGATCAACCAGAGAATATCCATGTAACTTGACTTAATCAATTACTTGAAACGAACGAATGTTAATCTCAAGCAGAATATCTTGCCGAACGAGTGGTTTACAGTTTGAATATACCTAGAACGGTAATGTATCTAGAACCGATATAATGAGATTTTTCCTCACGTTGGAACCCGAACGTCGTTTACCAACAAGCAAGAAGATAACAGGTCTATTTAGTCTGTCTTGAGTATATCTCTCGAAACGAGTTAACCGAACGAGGTTAGTTCGAACGAGATTAAACTTTATACCCTTAACTCTAATCTTATCTCCGGTCACGTGATGTACGACTAGTTTCCTATATTGAAAAGCTTGAACCTTTAGTGTTAATCAATCGTCCAGAACTAGTGTGGCCGAACTAGCTTCACAGCTTGGTGTAACACGAATGTATCTTTTTCATTATTAATCTTTTTTATGACTGTGCTTCACTTAGTTAGAAGACAGAACGGGTTGTCTAACCCATTGAAAACCAAACATGAAATCAAGTTGTTTAGAGATCGGAAGTAGTCTAGTGTTTCCATGATTAAAACCTATCATAAAATTCACCTTAATTTATAATTTATACGATTTATTTCTTTTAGACTTGTTAAATCCCGTGAATCAAAACACTTGTTTTCTTTCTGAGTTTTTCGAGATTGTAAAATTCCGTTGTTGTAGTTTAATTTCACAGAATCAACAATTCACAGTAACCAAACATAATTTCTTTCTACTCCACCCGATCGATCAATTTGTAATCTTTTTGATACAACAAATGACGACTCTTGCAGATAAGTCACTTCTTTCAGGAGGAGAAACAACACCAATGCTTGAAAAAACACTTGTTATGATTCTTGGAAGATCGATGGGAAATGTATTAATGTTGAATAGACACTCATGGAAGATTGATTCTTTTCCTCTGTTGAAAAAAGGACCCATTTCGTTTGGCCTTAACATTGTGGAAGGGGTAAAAAAGCAAAGGATATACTGAAACTCTCTCCCGACTGAAAGGCCTCATTACCAAGCTGACTGTGACATCAAAAGCGGCAATTAACATCATACTCCAAAGTCTTCCAACTGAAATCTATGCTCTTGTAAGTCAACACCGTGTAGCAAAGGATCTTTGGGAGAAGATTAAACTGCTAATGCAAGGAACGTCGTTAATGAAACAAGAACGAGAGTGCAAGCTGTATGATGAATTCGATAAGTTTACTTACAAGAAAGGAGAGTCGTTACACGAGTACTACTTGAGGTTCACTCTGCTACTCAATGATATGAACATCTACAAGTATTGCCATTGGTAGCAATTTTTCAAGTTATACACACCAAGTTTTTAAATAACATACATCTTCATGATGAAATGGAGCAAATTTGTTTATGTTGTTTAATTGGTCAAAGACTTGCATACTACCAATGTTGATCAGCTTCATGCTTACCTGCAACAACACGAAAGACATGCTAAATGAAAGTTATGCATGAACGCAACGTCGATCCTATTGCTTTTTAAGTTGCATCTTACCAATTACCTCCGTCAACTTTGACAATCTTCATTCACACTTCACAACTCTCAACTAAGTCAACATCATGTTTACAATATCCGTATCACAGTATGTAATCACATCTTATCAGACTCTAAACAATTCACATCCAAGTCAAATCTTACACCTCTTTCAATCACTTATCCATCAAATAAGTACCAATCCTAAGTTTCATCCAAAACGTTTTATTATCCATAATCATCCATTCCCACAATGGATTATGATCTATTGTTTTTTGTACAACAACTTACCAACATCAAAAATCTAAATTTTTACCACCAGACTCTGGTCTATATTGTTCCAGTGTTCTAGAAAGGGCATTGTGATCCAATTGATCGATCAATCATCATTGAATGTCATTCTTTAATGTGTTGTACATCCCGGTATCCTTACTACAAACAAATCAGCTAAGGACTTCTGTCAAACCCTCGCAACAAGCTTACCATCTATGAATGGAAAACAGTAATGTCCAACCTGTTCAGGGGAGACCAATCTACTTATGCGTGCTGGAACAACGTGAAAAACTACACCCTGGAGCAAGTGGAAGCAACAAGGGAAACAACGGATATCATTCTATTACAATTGCAATAGCGGGAGGGTATGTTGCCAAGCAGGTGTCTAAGCCCAAGAAGAAAAAGGGATGAAACGTGGTTTCAATGATAAGTGTTGATGTTAAAGCTCAGTAAGGGTCAAGTTTTAACAGAGGAAGAATAGTATTTTTTGGCAGGTTCCCAGGACTTCGCTAGGTTAATCAAACCTCTCAGACTGGTTCATTTACACACAATGCTCTTTATCAAGCCGATGATCTGGATACCTTGACTCTGATTGTGGATGAACTTAACTCAGCCAAGAAAGAGCTCTTATGGAGAATCTTTCCAGGGAATGGCTCAGGATGCACTCACTTAGGTACACAATCCGAATAATCTGATCCTATGATTTAATCAATCAAAGTTGAGCAGATAATTGACGTCTTTGAACATGTCTAATGATTTGTGATCAGACAAGAAACTGAAAATATCCAGTGATAGCAATATTCATTCCTTATTCTCGTGCATCTGAGTGAACCAATCAGAAAACGTCTAGACGAATTCTAACTCTTTGTCTCAACATGATGTCATGATTTATCTTGTGTGTTGAACAATTAAATACCCTAAGTGACATGTAACTGCAACCAATGCTTATCTGGAATATAAAGTGCCAATAAAGCTTTAACTACGAGCTTGACAGATATAAAGGAAGAGGTTTAAAGATTTAAAAGAAATGCAAAATGTTGAGAACAGTTTTTTCAGGATCAAGTTATCATTGAACATATGCAGAGATTAGAAGAATCTTATAGCAACTCTTTTGAACAGCTGCAAGAAAAGATTCTTTAATGAAAACAGATTTCTGATCTCAAAAAATGATTTAAAAATGGAAGAAAAATAGAAATATTGATAGAGAAATTGATTATAGAAAAGCAACTTGATAATATCATTATCAAAAGAGGTCAATCGGTTTTGAAAAAACCTTTCTATATTGAAGAAGTTGGGAGTCAAAGCCAATACTGTATGTCGGGAATGTCATTCTTAAATATGGATACTATTGTGATTCTGATTCTGATGAGACATTTATGCTTTGTGAAGAGAGTCCGTTTCAAAAAGCTTTTGAATAACAAGATCCATGGTTGTAAAAAATAAAGTGAACACTAAAACCCATTAATTATGTTGTTTATTATATAACCACCGATTACAACAAAATGATCTTGTTCGACATATTTGGAATTTATATAGTGACATGCCTATTGGAAAGCGACTTCGGTCCCACCTTTAGACCCATCTCCTTCCTTCTCTTCAACCAACATAGTTTGAGGTTCCAAAAGAATTTCCTACAGCGAGTTATGGTGATACTAGCTTTAAAAGAGTCTTAAACACCATCTTGCTCGGCTTTGATTATGGTTGTTATGTCAAAGAAAGAAAAACACATGCCACAGCTATCACTGAGGTGGCACGTGGGGGTTTTTGAACATAACAAAGGCTTGTTTTCGACGATGAAAATTATTTCCATTTATAAAAGAATAAATAGATATCTTCATATTAACTTCAATCAATACTTGGTTGATGAAAGACTTGCCGTGTCCAAAATGTCTTTTATCATAATGAAACAGGGTGTCGAACAACTTCGCTTTGGAGTCCAGAACTTTTGAAGTTATATGATCAACGTTTTGAGTGAAAATGAACGGACTCCTTGGCACAAGCCAATTGATCATGATTTTGTAAGAAACCTATTGTGAATTGGTCTGTGGATGTAGATGGTTGTGAAACTGTAATGAATGTTCAGAAAGTGTATCAGAACTCAAGAATGAAGTTTCTCAACAGAAATGATGTTGTTCATGTGAGTAAAAGAAACTTACGATAAACTTTGATAAGAGTGTTTACAACTCTTGAAAAATTGCATCACTTTGGAGGCTGATTCACAACTTAACAAGAAGTTTTTTCAACAGGAAAAACAGTGTTTTAGATCAAAAGCTCCAGTTTTACTCAGTTTGTTTGATTAAGTGAATTGATGAGCTCAGTCTCAAGAGGAAAGACACAGAGCATTGTCAAGTTGAAAGAGCAAATTGAAGTCCTTAAAAGGAAATGTAGATGATGTAGTTAAAGTCAAATGGACATGGTTGAATTTTGAGAATCTTAACATTTTGAATTGTAGAACATAGAGTGAACAAAATCTTGTTGCTGAGATTTACATGAGCCATTTGAGACAGACTTATAAGCATATCTTTTTTATGATAAATTGATTATTAAACCAAAACGTGTTCAATTCACAAATAGAACAATGTACAGCGTTAATCAAACAAGGTCAATATAAGGTCTGGGGGAAATTTTGATTTAATGCAAAACTTCAGGAAACAAAGGTTTTGTACATACCAGCCCTAGAAAATGAGGTAGGAAACTTGAAGGATAGTAGTGACTGTTAGTTAAGGAAGGCTATTGAGACCCACTCTGTTGATCTAAAAGTGTCTAAGGATAATGTGGAACCAATCACGCCCAAATTGTTGAATAAAAGGACTGCTCACTCCTCCTATATTAAGCACACTAAGGAAGAAGCTTTGGCTCCCTAGATATAGTTCTGAACATGTAAAAAGCGAGATTGAATCCTCAAGATTCACCGTTTAGAGTTGCCTTAGGTATTCCTAAACGTCATTAGGAATTGCTTTCAAACATATAGTAGGACTTGCCCTTAACATCAACAATTTTGATCATCAATTCAGTGCGGTCACAATAGGAAAAAGGACAAGAAAGTTAGGTTGTGCAGAATCACTTACATCCACAGAAAACTACAAAACAAACTCGACTTCAAACATAGTTTTCTACACAAGAGTGTGCTTGACATTCTAAAGGGAGTAAGACTTTTTTGGTTAGTGATAGGCGGATCACAGCCTTCAGGCTATCAAGGAATGATATGATTCTGCAAACACCAAGTAGTAATTCGAAGATAAAGTAGAAGCTCACTCTTAGGGAACGTTTAAATCTAGTTTGATTATTAAAGGAATGGTACTGTTAAAAGTTTATGGAATTTTGCGTTCTGTGCAGTTTCCAAGAAACATGATTAATTTCTGATTATGTTTGTATTATACGGGGATGATTGCATGTCTTACTGATAACTTTGTGTGTTTTCTAATTCTTAATGAATGATGGGTTAAGTTCGTGTCTTATACCTAAGAAGAGCAAAATCTAAGAAAGAGATTTGGGAAACCAACAGGAAAAGTGTTCACATTAAGATGGGATATTTTTGGAGACTACCGGTCAGACTCCTATTACTAATTGTAGGAATACTGTGCCCTTTAACTAGGAATTACCACTACTAGAAGTTGCCTATCAAGGAACCGATGCAAGTTCTAGAATTCCGGATAATCACCCAAACCTGTGGTAGAATTTGGTTATATTCAAGGAAACCTAGGAGAATAAGAACTACTCGAGGTCCCGTTAGCAAAACTTGAGGTTTAAAAATATGAATATCTGCTATCAAACAGGAACCAGTAAATCATTGGGGATCTCACAAAAACCAATGTTCCATCAACTTCTCTTAATGAATGCAGGTTGCCCCAAAAAAAATTCGGGGGGGTTCCCTCTAGTATTTGAACTTGGTTGCTGAAGCACCCTGACCGGATGATCTAGCTCTCAGCATCACCAATTTTCAATCAAGTAACTTCTTGGGTACAGTCAAATTCGGAAATTCTCTATGATCAAGTTGCAAAGTTAATGGTCTTATGGAGACTATAAGATTTAGGAATTGTTAGTAATATTACAAGGTTTATTACGTTGATCATCGGATCTTGGTGCATAATCTATTTAGTTATGTGGCGACAATTCTGTGATTCCAATCTTGAAGTGGACTTTCTCAGTCTCAACACACATTGCTGCATTTGCAATCTAGAAGTGTCGTTGATTTATTGATGGGATATTCGGTGGGATAAATCTTTATACACTCTTACTTGGTATATGATAGACGTGCTTACAATTATTGGTTTAGTCCTCTCACATTTGTCTATTGTCAAAGCTGCTAAAACCAAGTCTTGGTTAGTGGGCATCGTCGTCTAGTATCTCATTTGAACTTTGGTGCTATTATATCATCTTGCAAGCACATGGACATGGTCCGAGGTCTCCCTAAGCTCATGTTTGAAAAGGATCACTTCTTGTTCTGCATGTGCATTAGGCAAATGTTTCAAAGAAACCCCACAAATACCCAAATCTGAGGATAGCCAATCATGAAAAATCCGTAGTGGCATCTGTTGAATATGGTCTGTGTGTTGGCCAAATGCGTGTCGCAATGTGTCAATGGGGAAAGAGATAAATCATCGTAATTGTCGACGACTACTCTCGTTTACATGGGTAAAATGTTTGGGATCAAAGGATGAAGCTTCAGCTCTTTATTTATCAACTTTTTGAACGGATGTTCCAAGTACGCTCTAGGAAACGTCCGTCGCATCAGAACAGATAACTGTAACTGAGTTTGTTAATACAGACATTGCTTTGTGAATATGTTGAGATGGTTGTCATCACTCATTGAATAAATCAGTTGTCTCGCTCTACACAGCAAAAACGGTGTTGTTGAAAGACGAATTCGTACGCTAATTGAAGCTAGCACCGCACTATGTTAATTTATGCAAAAGCCTCCTTTATTTCTATGGGCTCTCCAATAAAGCGGTTGCCACAACCTGTTTATGTTATACCCAAAATCGTTCCATGATTACGTCTGTTCGTCCTATATGGTAAAACACCATACTGAGCTTGTATTACCCAACAAACCATCCTGATTCTATCGTTTCTTCATGTGTTTTGGTGCTACTCTGCTCCCCAACAAATTGATAGCGAGAATTTGGGTAAGTTACAAACCGAAGGCTGACATGGTAAGCGCGCGTAATTGGCTATGCCTACCCACGAGAAAGCATTCCGGATTTACAAAAGACGTTTACCAGACGATTAATTGAATCCATCATGTTGTCTTTCATGAGCCTGATTCGCCGATGGTCTTGTGTGTTACAGATATGCAGTTCAGTGACCCAGCACTTCTATGATATGACTCCTGTAACTATTCAGTTCAGGACTCGGTGTCTCAAACCTCCTCCTTCAAACAGACCATTTGTCCACCTTCGATATCTTACTGAGGAATTTGTTGTTTCAACAATGTTTGATGAGTCACTTTATCCCCCCACTTATCCTTATGTGATTTACAAAGCTCCAGATAGTCAACTACTTCCTATTCCTGAAGTAGTTGCTCCTACACAAGTTGTATTTTAACTGGCTCACCTTCCTCTAACTACAGTGATAAGATGGCACCTTCACCAAGTAACTCTCGTACACAACACAATGAAACTCAAACTCACTATCATTTCTCTTAATGTTGAAGAATCGAATAATAATGATATGGATGTCCACATCATTGGGTAATGAATCCGCTTCTTATGTTTTGTATTCCAATTCTAGAAGTAGCTTCTGATCAATCCTCGTCATCGGAGTTATCATACAATAGTGCCTCCTCACGATGCACTCTAAGTTTCTGAACACAATAGCAAATGCAACTAAGGATCATCCAATTTGAGAGATATATCGGTTTGATATCTCGACAGACAGTTTCCACTACGACAATAACTCATATGGAATCATAGACTTTTCTGTCATACTATGGATGCCTTTACTGTGTCAAATCAGTGAACCTAAGAACATACAAGTTGACGCATTATACTTAAGCTTGTTGGGATTGATGCTATGCTAGAGGAACTCATGAGTATTTTATTGAACGTCTTGGAGTTTGGAAACTTGTTTCCCGTTTCCCCTCCTGATAAAGAATTTGTCTATCACTCTTAAGTAGATCTATAAGGTTAAGCCTTGATGAGTTAGGAGGTATTCTAAAAAACATGGCTCGTTATCCGTGTATTGGTATCGCTCAGTGGTTGTCGTCAAATGAGGAGGGAATAGATTTTTGAAGAGTCCTTCGCTCCGATCGCAAGATTAGGGATATATGAATTTTTTTTCTAGGTTTGCTGCTCATATGATAACATGGTCGTCTATCGTGAATGGATGTGGAAGTCTGCGTTTCTGTAATGGTAATCTGCGGAGAAGAGGGTGTGTTTTGCTTAGCAATACCGGACGGATTTGTGGATCCTAGACTAACGCCTAACTACGTTATACAAAATTAAGAAAGCTCTTTATGGGTTGCAAACTAAGCTTCTACACGCGTAGGTATGAATATTTTGTCATTCATTCTGATTCAATTGACTTCTCAAAAAAGGCTCAGTGGATCCTACTCTGTTCATCCTTAGAGAAGGCCACAGGAAATACATACTGTATAATAATTATATGTCGAGACATTATCTTTGGCTGCATCTACTCCTGTGAACTTTGTGATCTTTTCGCTAGATATCATGTGTTCAAATCAAGATGGTTCGATGATGGGTAAAAATCTCATTTTTTTTTGTTTCTTTAGGACTACAGATTCTCAAAGTCCCAGACGGCTATCTTCATAACCAATCTAAATTTCTGCTCTTGAGAATCACCGCAAAGAAATATGGGCTCTTGAATCTTGTGACCCAGTGATACTTCCTATGTGGAGAAATCCTAACTTGATAAGGATAAAGAAGGGCAAGCTTTCTTGTAGAATTCCTTATGAGTTTATCAGCTCCACAATTCACCACACACTATCGTGGTATGATTGGGCACCCGTCCTTTATCTTTAATAGCCAGTAGACCTTGACCTACAAATTGCTATATGCTTTGCCTCGGTTATTCAGTCTATCGGAACTACGAAAAGAACTTAAAATGCGGTTTTAAAAATGATTCTTTTGGTATCTAAAAGGAACCCGTACAATTATTAAAAAATTGGGGACCTTTGGTATCCGAAGGATTCTTCCATTGCACTAACAGCATTTGTAGATGCGGAACATGTGGTTGTCAAGTGTGACACCGCCGTGTCAGTGACCATCTGATAGTATACAATCTTTTGTGGTGGATAGATTGTGAGCTGGTCGTCGAAAGGCAGAAAAGCGCGTTTGATAGTATCCAGTATCGAGCTGAATATATTGCTTTATCAGTTGTTGTGCTCAAGTCTTTGGTTGAGATCACAAATTAACCGGAACTTGGGCTTTGGATTCAATAAATTCATGGTTTTTCTGTGATAACAAAAGCTGCTATTGCCTTATGCTGCAAACAAAGTTCAAATTTCTAGATCCAAGCATATAGCATCAGTATTTCGCTCATCAAGGACACATGTGATTATGGTTGTGATTCGATACTTTCTTTGTCAATTAAAGGCAGTATCAATTGGCGGACATCGTCACTAAAGCTCTTGGGTCGAGAAAGAATTGAATTTCTAATCATACAAGCTGGGTACTGCGAAGTTCTACGCGGAGGACTAATGAAAAGTTTTAGTGTGACAGATTGACGTTGACGAATAGTGGTGGTACCTATTCGAATATCCTTTGTATCATATGTATATAATATAACTCAGAAAAACCAAAAATATTTTCTTTTTATATAAATTTTTCAAAAACAAAATACAAAATTAAAAAATGAGAAAAATACAAAAAGAAGTTTTCAAATGGCATGTCTTTTGAAAATCGATAACATTTACGGTCTTAGAAATGTCATTCAACAATGATACGAGCCTGTAAATGAAGTTCTTTGAGCAGAGTTGTTCTAAGTTGTTTCAAAACATGCCATATGGTCTTGCTATTTATTTCAGATTAACAACCCGGTATCATCTTAAAGGCAAGTATTTCAATAAAAAGTAACTTGACCTTCAACTACGGGAATTTATTCTCGGGCATGGTCTACTTTATGACCATGCAAAGGCTTGTGTTTACTTTGCAACACAACCCGTGCTTCCTATATTTCCATAAGTGTACGTGTCAGTGCGCTTATGTGTTAAAATAAAAGAAATCTTATTTTTATTGGTAAAAAGTTGTCTTCATAATGAATCAGTGTTTTCAGTAATCACAAAAAGATTGATTGCTCAAAGACACAATTCGACCACTTAAAAATGACAACAATCTCTTTAAATAGATAAACTGGGTCCATTATTTGAGGGGGAGAAATTGTCCATCCAATAATCTTTTAAAACAGTCTTCAAAATAAGGCTCATGGATTAAACGGATAAGAGTTCATGAATAATGACGGTATAATTATTCAAGGGGATGTTAATTTATAGTAACTATAAGACCTTTAGATGTCAATTTGTAGAAAATCTTTATGGACTATTTTCAATTTGAGACTTAGCGATATTTCAGGCGTTTAAAATACAGGTATACGATCAATATTGCCAACACCTCATAGTTTGTAAAAGACTTAGGAATGCTTGGAAATACTTTCATAGTTTTAAATGCCTTGAAATTGATTCTCACGGACTAGATTTAATCTTATTAATTATTCAAACACGATCTCGAATATGTATGCGTATAAGGTTTTGCTGATTCTGACGTGTCAAAACCAGCAAGGGGGAAGGAGTAGATGTACACTTGATAGTATCCTTGGCCTTCTTTTGAGGTTAGCTTCTTTTGTCTTTTGAGGTTAGCTTCTTTTGATTTTAGGCTGTTTCGAATCTTTCGGGTGCACTATTTCAATCACATGGTGGAAGAGACATCTCGTCATTAGCCAGTATGCATCATTTGAGTCCCCAGGGGGAAGTGTTAGGAGTATAATCATTTAAATCGTGAGGAAAAGTTCTTTCTGATCCATTTAATTGCTTCCCCGATACGGTCAATCACCTTAAGTCTTATTCTTAGAGAAGTAGAAATATTTGATAAAAGTGTAAAAACATAGGTGTATGATGTTTCCTTAAGTTAGTTAGTATTCTGCTGAAAGATATGAGTACATTTTGACTTAATTGGGTTGTCTGTTTCCATTTTCGACTATTAGAGGGAATATTTGTGATATCTCAGGGATTAGATTGACTTTGGGTTTGTTAAATTTATATCATCGGATATCCTGAAGAGAGAAATGCGCTCATCTAGTGGGACTTAATTGACTTTGGTGTTGTACGGTAACTCAAGTCTTGAAAGGGATTAATTATGTACTTTAGATATCTGGGCTTTATTACATTAAGTATGCTTGTCATGCGTAGTGCTAAGAAAGTTTACGGAATCTACTCAAGAAGGATTGTGGTTTAGGGGGGAAGTAGACAACATCAACACCGCTTCACCAACCTCAACAGCTTCAAGTTACATATGTATCTGAATCTATTTTCATACTCGTAAGTTTGAGCAAAGACTTTCGTAAACTTGGAAAGAAAGTTGAAGCCATGCCATAAGTGTGCTTTGGACAGTGTGAAAGATCAGATTGACAACTTCTTGAAAAGAAGAAGAAGGTTAATGAGGAAGCTTAGATAAGTTCGTTGGTGGGAGATTGTTTGATGGTGACCCTACGGCTGCGTGTCTCAAAAAGAACATATGATTCTATTCATATGATGTTCTTCATTATTCAGTGTCAAAACCTCGTCATAATAATCTTGTGATTGTATCGTAGTGTAGACTTTTATGGTGATATTATAGGAGTGCTCTGAGTGACAAAATTTTCAAGGAATTTTTAGTAAATTCAAAAAAATTAAATTATTGTGATCAGCACTTCTTATAAAACCGCTCAAAAGTTTGAGGCGGGAGCAATAATCTGTTACCATTCTGACTAGAATACTTTTTTCCAAAGTTTTTTCTGGTTTTTTTTCCCCCCACGAATGGTTTATCAAGATTGATATCTAAAAATATCAAGGGATTACATTTTGGATCAAGAGGAGAAAATGTGATTAACCTGAACTTATGTATATTGACAGATAAGTAATCAATTTAAATAGATCGATGCACTCACTTATACTTAGCATGTTCTAGGGGGATGATTTAACCTAGGGGGGGATATTTTTTTGGCACATGTTTTAAAAAGGGGGGAAAGGAACTCTTTAGTGATGATGAAAAACTCTTTAAAGTGTAAAATCATTCTTGATTATTCATATCACCACTTTGAATGAATCTTTTCAATGTCGAGTCTTCGTTTGTAATGGTGATGGCATACCCTAAAAGATCGACAAGTACTTAATCTTATGGGAGTTATAAGGATGGTTACGGTATAGGTATTCTGAATATTCATTATGATCAAGGCCTAGACCGGAGATCTACCCAGGGATATCCCTAGTTAGTGTAGAAGTCCTTAGGTATGATTAAAAAGGAGAAAAAAAGTGTGAATCATTTTCATTTTTTTGGGAATAAGACGACTGAGATGGCAGCAACACTAAGGACAAACTCAACAAGGTTAGTTAGGATGAAGTCTCAGGTAGTATGCATTGGAAGGGTTGTAGTAGAAAGATGAAAAAGAAATGTAAGGATAAAAGGGTGAAAAGAAAGAAGCCCTCCATACACTTAGGCAGAAACCGGGTCAATACATATGATGTCAGAAAATACCACTTATGGTGTTGTAATGAATCTCGAAGACATGTCATGGACCAGTGACGCTATGCTTCTTACCCCTCCCAGCACTCTGTAGTTGGAAAGACTTTGTTTCAAAATCACGGAGCTACAACTCATTTCTATTTGACCTTTTTCTGCTCTGAGTTAGTTGATATGAAAAGGTGGCCACTCAGCTCCAGCCCTACGATCATATTAAAATTAAAAGTGCATATGGTGTATTGAATGCAATAGAGGATCATCCATTAAATTCTTAGGACAATTGTCATAATTTTGCTTGTTTTCTAACACAATGATGAATATCAAGTAATTTCATTAGAGTCCTATCACATTGATCTCGTTGTGTTTTTGCACAGAACATCCGAGTGATACTTAGGTATTTCACAATGAAGATGGAAAATCCTGCTTGTGCCAAAAATCAAACAAGCTCCATGGTAGCCGTGACTTGTGCGATTCTTTTATGAATCAAGCTTGTGATATATGGAAAGCAACCATGGGTGCGATTCTTTATGATTTAAACTTGTTCCCAGGTTATGGATCATGGTTAAAGAATTTTGAATTGCTTAAACTCTCGATGTGTCAACCAAAACCACTTTATGCATTCAGTTGACACATCGATTTGATTTTCAAATCGTATTTTCTATATCATAGGTGTGGTTAGTACTCACAGGGTTTACTCTTATCGTGCTGTCTGCCTTTGAGAGCTTTCGATAATGGAAAATGCTGAGTGACGATGAATCTTATAGATTATGAGTCAGAATGATTTCAATTTCGACAGCTGGATATTGCCTGTCAGTAGAATCTTCTTAATTGATCTATCTGATCACAGGTCGATCCTCACGGATTTGATGGTTACTCCAACCACAATCCTGGCGTAATGACAAAGCCATATTTCGTCACATCGGCTTTAATGGCTAACTGTTTTAGTACAGGAAACTTAAGATGGTTTTTAGTGAACGGTACGATAGTTTCTGCTTACTCAAAAGATCCATAGCAACATGCTCTATACCCGACCGACAACCATAAAGACATCATGAAAGCTAAGTACATGTTTCAAGACTTCGCTACTCTTGATACAGTACGTCTTTATTGAAGTGAAGAAGTATTAAAGTCACAAGTAGATTTTCAAGAAGTCTTCCGTTACTTGATACGAATGTCTTTCTCGACAGTGACGAAGTGTTAAAGTTAGATAGAATTCAGAAAAAAGTTTTACAGCATTAAAGCTTTTCAAGTCAAGAAAGAATCAAGTAAAAGGTATGAGCATGTCGGTCCAGAAGTAACAAGATTACACAAAGATGGCATGATTCATTAAGATGGCAAAGAGATTTTGTGCTGGTTGCTGTTTCAAGATGCTCTAAGAGATCACTGTATGTCAATAACAAGTTCAAGGAACAAGCTCAATCGTAGAAATAAATGATCTACTGACAGCATAACTCACAAGAGAATGTCACAGAGTACTGAGTTAAAGACCTAAAGATGAAGCTTTTATGCTAGGTTTAAAGTTTTGTAAAATTGGAGGTGACCTCCCTTAGGGGGAGATTGTTGGAAACACAAAAAGTGTCGGTCACTTCCAAGTTGTAATAGTCTTAGCTCGTAGTTTATGTAATGATTAGATTAGTAATCTAGTCTGGCCCAAGACCCATGGGAAGCCCATCATAGCCTATGGGCCAGCCTATAGGACATATATATACACCTCTCCATGCCTTGGAGAGGTGGTTGTTGGTTGTTTCATTTCTTCCACATTTTCTACATAGTAATAACATCATCCATTCCATATACTTTCTCTCACTAAACATCACAACCCACATCTCTCTCTTGTTCTTGGTTTTAGATCATAAGATTACATGTTTCTTCAATATAAAACTGAAACTAGGGTTTCTCTAAACCCTAAAAGTTGTCAATTTTATGAGGTTACAAAGGGGAACCGGGACTAAACATGAAAACCTAATTTGTGATGACAGAATTACAAGAACTAGGGTTAACCAAAAGTTTTAATCTAAAACCCTAACGTGGATCGAATGTTAATCCTAGCTAGATGAGATATTTAAAAATTCGACATACATACATCTTGGTGACCAAGTAAGGTATTTTCCATAAACTGATGAAAGATTCAGTTTTACCTAATTTGGAATACGGAGGATTCCATAATATGGAAACAAGGGTTTAAACATAACCGGGGAATTTAGGAAATAAATTTTTTATTTAAAACTTTTCAAAAATCAAATATGGTTACTTATGGTTCTTGTTACAAACTTTTAAAATTTAAATAACTTTAAAAGCCCTAATTAGGGTTTGTAAATTTTAAAAGCAAAATTTCCTAAATATTTCATGAATAAGAAATAAGGTAACAATCGTCATTCCTGAAGAATGACCCGTTGCATTAGTATGTAATGATACGGGTGAATCTCGTGATTTTAATGTACTATTAGGATGAGCTACACATGTGGTGCATGTAGATTTGTAGTAGGTCCTAGCAAATCATAGCTTAAGTGTTTCACTTGTACTCTATTAAATAGTACTCACATACTTTTATATTAAAATCATGCATGACACAAGCTTGAGCGATTGGCCAAAGTATAAACTACGAGGTTATCATGTAGTAGTAGTTTATTATTCATATTCGATACTGTGGGTTAAGCGAGGGCAATTTATTTTCAAAAACTATAGTAACCTTTGATATATGTAAACCAAGACGGTCATGACATAAGAAAGCTTGCACGAGGTAGAACAACCTAAGGAGCATAGAGAGAAAGGAGATCCAGTTAGAGCACAGAGGAATGAAGACCCACAAGGAGCAAGGAGATACGGGTAATGCTGAGAAGACATAAAGTCTGAAGAAGCCTTCTTGCCCTATGTCATTGTCATTTCTTAACTCTTAGGATAAGACCCAAGTTGATTCCTGAGGTGGCTCTCGGGATTAACATTAGATAAAGGCTTGGATGTGTCAATGTGTTTTACTAAAGTCTGATATGCATGCTATCTGTTAAATAATATGTGAACCGATATTATTTAGAGACTTAATAAAACTGGGCATCTCTGCTTAAGTCAAGGGAAAATGGTGTACTTAAGCATCGGGTCCCTAATAGCGAGTTCGCGTAATAATTTGTAAGTTCAATGAATTAGCTAAACCTATCTAAAAAGTCTTCGGACGGGTAACCTAAGTTTGGACACTTTTTCATTACAAAAGGATTTGTTTTAAAACCTTAACAAATCATTGTATGAATTCATGCATAATTCATACGTAAAACGACCTCTCAGAATAAAATCGTTTTAATACTGGATATAAAAGATAAGACAGGTAAACTGATGAGTTTTGAAAAGTTTTTCCCTATAGTAATCTTAGATTATTGCACCACCCATAATTGTTACACTATCTTAGCTCATACCTTGCAGGCAGCTACAACATAACGTAATGTCTGTGGGTACATGGCTGACGCGGGATGAAGTAGATTACTAAGTTCATTAGCTGTATGCCATAGCAGAGATCAATGAATTGAGGTGCCACTGGCTTTTATGGTGCGGTCTACTAGTATTACGCCACAACTTACCCAAGGCTGCCGAAGAGACTAAATATGCCCGATTGGTGTTAGAGTCTTAGCCATAGGAGTTGCACCAAAGGTAATTGATGTGGAAAATAACCTACCTACAAGCCATCACAAGGTAGATACGCTATAGCGTAATGGTTTATGATGAGACTGTACGGATCCTATGTAATATGAGAAATGATAGGGTTTAGTAGCTATTACAGTATAAGATTGAAGTCACACATTGTCATTATTAATAACTGTAGATGCAAGATATAATGATAACACTAAATATATCATATATTTTAGTGTCAATTTCCCTTATAAAAAGCTCATATTTGCTATGTTTTATATAAAATATGTACATAATTGCTTCATATTTAGTTGATAGGTAAAACTTGAGCATTAGAACGAAAAGACGCGTAATTGGAAGGTGATTTGAAAAAAACGTAGAAGTTGTTGGACCAGACATTAGTTACGGCGTAGTTGTCCCGTAAAGGCTACGTCGTAACCCTTATTGCTGCTATATATGACTAAGTCTAGTTATCAGATGACTACGGCGTCACAACCCCGTAAGGGCTACGCCATAACTCACTTTGAGATATGGAAAGATCTTGCTGACATCACAACTACGATGTAACTGGATCGATACGGTTACGCCGTAACTTTGGAAGAAATAAAAGTCGTGAGTTCAGAAGATAGTTACGACGTAACTAATCCTTTTGGTTACTTTGTA
>BQNB010132409.1:0-18630 GCA_026074375.1 Tanacetum coccineum
TGCTTGAAAAAGATACTCCATTTGAATTCAACGATGAATGTTAAAAAGCATTCGAAATATTAAAAGTGAAAGTCACATGTGCTCCTGTGATCGTAAGCCCAACTAGAATCTTCCGTTTGAACTTATGTGTGATGCAAGTGATTTAGCAGTTGGAGCTGTCTTAGGTCAAAAAGAAGGTAAAAACTTTCACCCGGTCTACTTCGCTAGCAAAACTCTAAATCTCGCTCAACAAAAATACACCGTAACCGAAAAAGAACTTATGTAAAACCTAAAAATTTGAATTTCATTTCATATTGGTAATTTTGAATATAACCTAAAGTTTATTAATAAGCAATTGAAATTAAAACATTAGGTTATAATTTTGGGAAATTATAGAGATATAACATAAGGTATTTTTTTTAAATATATAAAATATATATATGTACATATATGGCTGGCCATTTTAAAAAAAATAATATGTCTTGTAATTTGATTATTTTGTATATTTACTTTCCTTTGTTAAAAGAACCTATTTTAAGGGATAAGCATTAAAAGCTTTTAGTAAGTATTTTTTGTGCAATCTTAAAAATGGAAATTTTTTTATTTTGTTCCCCCTTCTTATCTCTTAAATTCGGCCCCCTATAGGTGATTATACACCAAAATCTTTTATTTTTATAATGAAACTTATTTAGGAAAAGAGTGTAAAGGGATTAAGATAAACATGTGTAATCTTTTTAAAGTTATAAAAGATTTTGTCCCCCTTCTCTCCATCCTTTTAAATTCGGCTCTCCCCTCTCTCCCATTCTCATCATTCTCTCAAAATTTTTACTCTATAATTTTGTGTATTCTTCCATCAACGTTTTAAGCAAGAAGAAATTTTAGGTGTTTTTGAGTAATCTTGATGTGGTTTGATCTTCAATCTTTGGTGTGTTCTTGGTGTTTGATTTGTACTCCTCCCTCATTTCATAGGTAAGTCTTAATTTGTTTCATTCTTGTGTCACCATGATTTCATATAAAACCTAAAAGGTTGTAAGGAATAAAGTGTTTATATTCTTTTCAATTTCTCTAGGGTTAATCTAATTTAAAATGGTTTAATTGCATGTTTTGAAACCCTGGATGGCCATTAATGATGTTATTAACAAAAAAGGCAAGATTAGAAACCCTAAGGTTGGTTTTAATGGGTGTTGATTAGAGTTTTCATGGTTAATAATTCTGGGCAGAATATTAGGTCATGTTCAACGAGGTATATCTTAATGATAAAAATTAGTTTTGACATAATTCTTGAGCCTAAGGTGAAGTTCAATGAATCTAGTTTTTGGAAAATCTGGCCTCATGTCAATTGGAGGTCGGGAAGGTCGATTTTTAGATTTTATAAGATTAAGTGTCGAATCTGGGATTTTTATTCGAAAAATTCAGTTGTAGTATTTGATTTTTAATTCTCAAACCATAATGAATTAGCTTGAAATTTTTCGTAGATAATCTTTCATGATATTAGCTACATCATGATTTGTTTCCAGAATAATTTTCTGATGTTTTACGAATTTAGGTTTTTACGTGTCAACTTTTCAAAGGTTCTGCCAGGTCAAAATTCGGGTCTGTTTTGTGTAACAAGGGTAAAAGGGATACTTAAACATGGAAATAAATTAAACTAATGATCATGAATGTATTAGACATGTATGGGAACCTCTGTGATTTTTGTTGTAAATTTAGAAGATATTTTTATGGGTCATTTATGTATGGAAACTTACCTTAAATAAGTAGTTAAAATCCAAAAAATTTGGAAAACATAATTAAGTCAAGTAAACTCTATATTCAGTAAGATCAAGTAATAAACTTATGAAATAAGATAGATAATAATATGTAATCATGGATTTATGTAGATCCGGCATCGATGGTGTAATCCTTTGTTTTCGTGTTCTTTCTCTCCGTTGCTTGTTGGTTAAGGTACATATATTCCATCCTTTTAGTAAGGACATCTCATGACTTGATCCTCATTTGTTTCAATTATTTGACTCGTTTGATATTCCGTCTGATTTGCTATCCGTACTCACGACTCATTGATATTCCGTTTGATTTGATATTCGCAATTCACGATTATTTATCTTTGTTGAATATTGTTATGATATTAGATCTGTTATCTTGGTTGAATTATTGGTAACTCGTTCAGTTTACTTAAATCTTTGCCCGAGCTATTTGTAACTAGTCATGGAGGTACCATGACCATGTCATTGATGCACCAATGGCATGACGCTATCTGCGGCGGTGTGATTAGTCCACAGAGTTTGCTTTTATATGTGCACTTATTTTGATTTGATTATATATGTTCGCACACTCGCCATAGTACTTGTGTATATGGATATGACTTTGTTCTGCAGGGAGCGTATGGATGCATCTTAGGTACTTTGTTTTGTTCAGTTCATGTGAATGGTTGTGTATGTGCAATACACCCCATATCACATTTGGTACATCAAGGAATGCATACCTATGTACATTTGATTATGACTATCTGATTATTTGTTTAGGGTCTAAGCATGTGCATGCTTTAGACATTTGTTTGGGGCTCTATGGGCATTCCTTTGATTAACTTCTTATCACGTAATTCATTGTTCTATATATATATATATATATATATATATATATATATATATATATATATATATATATATATATCGTTTGGCATTTGTTTGGCAAGTTCTCGTGATCCGTTTCGTTCATTCCTTTGTTTTATTACCGTTATTATTATTATATATGTTCACTGAGCGTTAGCTCAGCCGCGTTTTCTTTCCTGCGGCAGGTACTAAGCGGGAAGCTGGGATATGAGCGTTGAGAGTAGGTGCTTTTAGAGGACCCACCTTTAGAAGAACCCTTTTGGATTTATGTTTTAAGACCCTTTCGTTTGAAGATTTCTTCTATTTAGACTTTGTTGGAATTTAATACTTTTGGAAGTCATTTTGTTTCATGACTTAGTATTTTTAATTAATAAAGTCTTCCGCTTGCGTTTATATGTTTTGATATGACACCATAACGTAAATCTTTGACTCATTATCAGAGCGGGGTGTTACACTTATGGTATTAGAGCCATTTTGACTTGTAAAACCTAGGTTATAACCTGTGAGGATTGGGTAGACATTAGGCTTCCTTTCGTATTTTGATATTATCGCTTCCTTCCGCATTTTGATCTTAACTCTGAATCGTCTTCGCTGTTCGTATGTTGATTACTTAGATGTTGAACACACGTCAATCTACCCCTGAATTTTTGGGTCCTGCTTTTGATGAGGCGGTGCAGCGGGCAGTCAATGCATTGCTACCTGGTCTCACTGCCCAGATCACTAATGAGCTCCGTCAGAATGGTGCGGGGAGCAGTGGTGACCAACCCCTACCATCCACAATTGGTTGGAAAGGTTTGGGAAACAGAAGCCCCTATCTTTTAGCTCCGCAACCACTCCAGTTGATGCTGAAAACTAGATTGCTCACATTGAGAAGCTGTTCGAGGTTTTGGGTTTTGCTGATGAGTTCAAGGCTAGGTTGGCAAGTTACAAGTTGGAAGGTGATGCTCTCAGTTGGTGGAAGGCTGATAAACAAGCCAAAGGAGGTGAGACATACGTGGCTACCTTACCATGGAAGGATTTCCGTGAACTCTTCTTTTTACAGTATTTCCCTAGGTCTGAGCAGCAGAAGTATGAGAGGGAATACCATACGATTCGTCAGAGAGATGGTGAACCCAGTGGTGAGTTTATGAAGAGGTTTCTCAGGTTGGCAGGTTTTTGGGAAAGAAGGCAGGTACCCAGGAAGAACAGGCCAAGAATTTCAAGTAGGCCATTTGTGACTGGAATCTGGATGGGATTGTGAATACATAATTTACTGATGTAGCTCAAGTGGCCGATGCTGCTAGGAACATTGAGATTCTCCATGAGAGATCGAGTCAGAATAACAAAAGAAACCGTGATGGGGACCGTATTCGACCAATGACTCAGGGTAACAATCAGAGAGGGTATGATCAGAAGATGTATGACGGGCGTAGTCATGATAGGCGGGGTAGCAGTTAAAGAGGGTATGATCAGAAGGGTTATGACGATCACAATTATGACAGGCAGGATGCAACAGTGATCAGAAGTCACGACATAACCGAGGTCAGCAGTACAACCGTTCTTCTGGGCCTTCAGGACAGAAGGTATATCCGGACTATGCCTCCTCTCCTCCATGTGACATATGTGGAAAACTTCATCCGGGCAAGGCATGTTATAGGGTTACTGGAGCTTGCTTCATTTATGGTTTGACTGGGCATATGGCTAGAGATTGCCCTAAGAATGGTGGAAACGGTGGTAGGGGATATGGGAACGACAATCAACCTGCTGCTAAGGGGCGAGTATTTTCTTCGACCAAGGATCAGGCAGCTATCTCTTCAGGTACCGTTTCGGAAACTCTCTTTTTGAACGGTCGTGCTGTTTTTTTGTCTTATTTGATGCGGGTGCAACACATCTTGTGATTCTATTTCGTTTGCAAACACCTTGGTATCTTCCCTATGTTAGTTAATTATATTTTATCAATATCTATGCCTATGAAAGGTCTAGTGGTCATTAACCACGAATACCAGAATTGTCCGCTTCGATTCAATGATAAGATTCATTTTGCTAATTTGTTTCCTATGGATATGAATGATTTTGATGTAATTCTGGGCATGGATTGGTTGACTGAACATCGCGCCCCTATCGTTTGTCATACCAACCTTGTCATCTTTGATAATCTAAATAGCCCTGAATTCATTTACCTATTTCAATTTCGATGATGAAAATTTCTTTTTAGAGGGGAAGAGTTGTAAAACCCAAAAATTTGAATTTCATTTCATATTGGAAATTTTGAATATAACCTAAAGTTTTCTAATAAGCATTTGAAATTAAAACCTTAGGTTATAATTTTTGGAAATTATAGAGATATAACATAAGGTATTTGTTTAAAAATAAAAATATTATATATATATATTATATATATATTTTATATATTATTTATATATATACACATATATATTATATATACATTATATATATATATATAAATAAATATATATATTATATTCACATATTTATTCAACACATTTTATATATATACATATATACATATATGGCCGGCCTTTTTAAAAATTTATATACTATATATATATATATATATATATATATAATGATATATATATATATATATCTTGTAATTTGATTATTTTGTATATTTACTTTCCTTTGTTAAAAGAACTTATTTTAAGAACTCATTTCATATTGGTAATTTTGAATATAACCTAAAGTTTATTAATAAGCAATTGAGATTGAAACCTTAGGTTATAATTTTTGGAAATTATAAGGATATAACATAAGGTATTTGTTTAAAATAAAATATGATATATATATACATATATATATATATATATATATATATATATATATATATATATATATATATATATATATATATATATACAAATATATTATAAATCTATACATATATGGCCGGCCATTTTTAAATATTATATATAAAAGATATAAATAAGGTATTTGTTTAAAATAAAGTATTATATATATATAACATATATATATATAAATTCTATTTATTTATATATATATATATGATATATATATTATATATATTATATTATATATATATATATATATACACCTATATATATATATATACACAAATTATATACATAGATACCTATATGGCTCCGGCCATTTTATAATATATATATTTATATATATATATATATATATATATATATATATATTATATTATAATATATATATATATATATATATATATATATCTTGTAATTTGATTATTTTGTATATTTACTTTCCTTTGTTAAAAGAACTTATTTTAAGGGATAAGCATTAAAAGGTTTTAGCAAGTATTTTGTGTAATCTTCAAAATAGGAAAAAAAATCATTTTGTTCCCCCCTTTGCTTCATAAAATCCGCCCCCCCCTATAGGTGTTGATACACCAAGATCTTTTAATTTTGAAGTCTAGCTTAATTAGGGAAAAGAGTGTAATTAAAAAAGGGATAAATCTTTTAATTTGCAAACAAGTTTATTTTGTCTCTCCCTTCCATTTTCCTTATAAAATCCGGCCACCCCTCTCTCCTATTCTCATCATTCTCTCAAAAATTTTACTCCATAATTTTGTGTATTCTTCCATTAAAGTTTCAAGCAAGAAGAAGGTTTAGGTGTTTT
Source organism: Tanacetum coccineum (assembly GCA_026074375.1). NCBI lineage: Eukaryota > Viridiplantae > Streptophyta > Magnoliopsida > Asterales > Asteraceae > Tanacetum > Tanacetum coccineum. The sequence continues at coordinate 6,195 of BQNB010132409.1, forward strand.
TGAGTAATCTTGGTGTGGTTTGATCTTCAATCTTTGGTGTGTTCTTGGTGTTTGATTTTTACTCCTCCCTCATTCCATAGGTAAGTCTTAATTTGTTTCATTCTTGTGTCACCATGATTTCATATGCAAAAGTTTTCATATAAAACCTAAAAGATTGTAAGAAATAGAGTGTTTATATTCTTGTCAATTTCTCTAGGGTTAATCTAATTTAAAATGGTTTAATTACATGTTTTGAAACCCTAGAATGTTATTAATGATGTAATTAATAAAAATTATAAGATTAGAAACCCTAGGGTTGGTTTTAATAGGTGTTGATTAGAGTTTTCATGGTTAATAATTCTGGGCAGAATTTTAGGTCGTGTTCAACAGAGTATATCTTAATGATAAAAATTGGGTTTGATATAATTTTTGAGCCTAAAGTGAAGTTCAATGAATCTAGTTTCTGGAAAATCCGGCCTCATGTCAATTGGAGGTCGGGAAGGTCAATTTTTAGATTTTATAAGATTAAGTGTCGAATCTGGAATTTCTATTTGAAAAATTCAGTTATAGTATTTGATTTTTAACTCTCAAACCATAACGAATTAGCCTTTGAATTTTTCGTGGGATAATCTTCATGATAATAGCTACATCCATGATGTTTTTCAGAATTTTCTGATTTCTCTAAGTTGGGTTTTTACGATTGAACTTTTCAAAGGTTCTGCCTGGTCGAAATTCGGGTCTGTTTTGGGTAACAAGGGTCAAATGGATACTTAAACATGGAAATAAATTAAACCAATGATCATGAGTGTATTAGACATGTGTGGGAACCTCTATGATTTTTGGTGTAAATTTAGAAGATGTTTTTATGGGTCATTTATGTATGGAAACTTACCTTAAATAAGTAGTCAAAATCTGAAATTTTTGGAAACATTAATTAAGTCAAGTAAACTTTATTTATGGTATGATTAAGTAATAGACTTATAAAATAAGATATATAATGATATGTAATCATGGATTCTTGTAGATTCAGTAAAGAGGGAGTGATCTCATGTCTTTGTGTTCTTTCTCTCCGTTGCGTGTTTGTTAAGGTACATATATTCCGTCCTTTTAGTAAGGACACCTCATGTCTTGATTCTCATTTGTTTTAGCTACTTTGATTCGTTTGATATTCCGTCTGATTTGCTATCCGTACTCATTACTCATTGATATTCGTTGATATTCTGTTTGATTTGATATTCGCATTCATGATTCCTTTGATCTTTGTTTGAATATGATATTAGATTCGTTATCTTGATTGAATTATTGGTAACTCGTTCAGTTTGCTTAAATCTTTGCCCGAGCTATTTGAACTAGTCATGAAGGTACCATGACCATGTCATTGATGCACCAATGGCATGATGCTATCTGTGGCGGTGTGATTAGTCCACGGCGTTTCCTTTTGAATGATGGCCTTTGATTATTATTAGCTTACATGTGTATGTATACTCGTCATTGTACTTGTGTATATGGATATGACTTTGTTTTGCAAGGAGCGTATGGATGCATCCTAGGTACTTTGTTCCGTTCAGTTCATGTGAATGGTTGTGTGTGTGCTATACACCCCATATCACATTTGGTACATCAGGAGTTGCAATTCCTGTGTACAACTTATTATGTGGCTATATGATTATATCTGTTTAGGGTCTATTCATGTATCATGTTTAGACATTTATCTGAGCTCGTGGGCATTCCTTTGATTTTTCTCGATTCTTATTCATTTGATTCATATTTCGTATGATATTTGTTTAGCAGGTTCTCGTGATTCATTTCATTCATTCTTTTGTCTTATTACCTTATTATTATTATATCTGTTCACTGAGCGTTAGCTCAGTCGCATTTTCTTTTCCTGCGGCAGGTAATAAGCGGGAAGCTGAGATTTGAGTGTTGAGAGTAGGAAGCTTTTAGAGGACCGACCCTTGATAGATTTCCTTTGTTTGGATTTATGTTTAAGACTTATTTCGTTTGAAGATCTCTTTTCATTTAGACTTTGTTGGAATTTAATACTTTTAGAAGTCATTTTGTTACATGACTTAGTATTTTTAATTAATAAAGTCTTCCACTTGCGTTTATATGTTCTGATATGACACCATAATGTGACTCTTGGTCTTTTTATCAGAGCGGGATGTTACGAGTATGGTATCAGAGCTATAGGCTCCGACCTGTAGTATCTAAGTTATGACCTGTGAGGATTGGCTCTAGGTTTTGACATGCTAGTATATAAGTTATGACCGGTAAGGATTGGGTAGACTATATTTGCGCTAGCTTTTGTCAACTTAAGTTATGACCGGTGAGGAATGGGTAGACTATATTTTAGGACATTCATTTTCGTATCAATGTTGTGCCTCATTTTGATTCCGGTTCATGCTTTTAGATGCGTCTCTTTGAAGTTCATTTCCGTTTGTACGCTAAGGAATTTGTCAGAGTGTGCAACGAAAGCGTAGTGATCATCTAAGTTTTGATTGCCTTAAAATTTTGTTGTGTTAAGTCTTTTATTTGTATATCTTTGAGTTTTAATAATAAAAGATTTTTCTTTATTCTTGGCGGTTTTTGTAAATATTCTCTTAATAATCGGTATTCGTTTGAATCAATGGTTGTTGGAGTTTGCCTGATTATCGGTATTCTTTGAATCAACGATAGTTGGAAGATTGTTTCTGGTATTCATTGGAATCAACAGATTTAATTTATTTCTGGTATTCATTCGAATCAACAAATTTAATTTGTTTCTGGTATTCATTGGACTCAACAGATTCAATTTGTTATCTCATTTTTTTACTACATCAGTTACTGCATAGGTCGACTAAGTTTCGTGAATTTATAATATGATGTTTTGTTTATCGTTAGTAAAGTGCTATATATCGTCACGAAGGGTATTTGTAGATATATATCTAAGAGTGTTGTGCACTTTCAACAAAAGCAACGTGGATCATAATTGGAGGGCTTCTTACTTTGTCTCGTCTAAACAATTAGTTTGAAGATCATCTTGTTTCAAAATTGTTCGTCGATTCAGTGGTCAAGCTCATTTTGTCATCTCTAAACACTTCAAAATTTTCATGAGTTAAAATACTTAACGAAAGTAAAAAAAACTAATAACAATAACGAGTTACATGTATACCTTTTGAGACATCGCGGTTATCACTTTGTACGTGCCAGTAACATGGAGAGTCACCACGGGAAGGAAGTCTACACTTTATTGAAGTTTTATGCGGCTCTTAATGCGAGACAATCTTAGAGATGGAGCGGTCAACATGAGAAAAATGTCTTCGTCGTGTAAGTTCTTTCTTAAATTTTGCGGTCGAAATTTTTTAAGGAGGGCAAATTTATAACACCCAAGAAAATTTAAATATTTTAGTAATATATACGTACCCGTTTGAATAAAAAAATGAGTCATAACGTAACACTCACATATTTTCGTTTATTGTTACGTACTATTTGAGGATTCGATCTAAATTTCGGGGACGAAATTATTGGTAGAATTATTATACCCCCAAAACTTTAGAAACTATTATTGTGTCATATTTATTAATACAAATAAAATATATGACAAAAGAAATGTATTACTAGTTAAATTTCCTAGTGAAAATAAAATAGAGATAATATTAATAAATAATAAAGACATTATGGTACATGTAATTTAATCTCGAAGGTTCCGGCAACGACGCTTATTTAGTTATTATCAATAATATACATTTATGCACTCACTCTTTCAAATCGCACGACACAAGTCATTAACCAAAACTTTTGAAAGGAAAATAAAGAAATAAACATGGCATTGAAATATTAATTAAGAAGATCATTATCATATTAAAAGAGATTTGCAATATTAATTAAGATCATTATCACATTAAAAGAGATATTAGTAACCAAAAAAAATTGTCAAATACTAAATATGTTTCTTTAATTACATGAAATGGCACATACGTTTCTAAATATGTCAAAGCATTTAAACTAAATTTATGTTTTGAATTAATATAGCATGGTATTTTTGGATAGTTGTTAACCATTCATGCCTTATAACTCCTCTCACTCTTCATGATATAAAAAAAAGTTAGAAGATTTGCTATCATTGTAAACTTGGTCAAAGATATAAAACGTAATCAGTATTTTCCTTCGCTTCGAGTCGCGCATTTATTCCATAGGCTACCTATCCCATATATATACTAAACATCTTCCTTAGTAATTTTTAGTCACCACACTTTTTACTCCCAATCATAAAACAAGCTTTGGCCTTACAAAACTCAGGTTCAAAATCGTTTTAGTTTCGGTCAAATTTTGGCTATTGTTCGTGACTAGAGTTGAGGTTGCTGTTCGAGTTAGGCCTATTGGGGTTACATCGACCGTCTCGTGTCCCGTTAGGTTTCGGTGTTGGTGTTGGTGTTCGTGTTCAGTCTCGGTTTCGGTTTTGATCTATCGTTTTGTTTGGAGGTATATCTTGAACCACAAATCTTACACCCTTCATGTAAATGCTATATATTATACTAAACTAAATCACCACCATGAATGATGATGTAGATGCAAGCTTTAAACATGTAAACTTTCTATGACCTTAAACCTATATGGTGACATGAATATGCATGATGAGCAACGTTAAAAAGAAAAAACAAAAGTCCCACGTCTGATATTAGATTTGGACGAATTAGTGTAGTAGGAATATTTTATTAACCATGAAATCTTAATATTGACCCATGAAATCTCTAAAGGTACTGTAAATTGATCCATGAAATCTTAATATTGTAGTTAATGTTTTGCTATTTCACATATCAACTCGTATTCGTATCTATGTATATTGCTGATAAAGAAGAAGCGAATTGCTCAACATAGTACGGTGGCCTATTAGTGTTCCATAATAACAGTTCTTATATATGATAAAGTTTAGGAGTTGATCTCAACCATAAAATATAAAAAAGAGGGAATGAATTGAATTAGAAGAACTTTAGGTTCCTTCATATTTTAATGTTACTATAACTAAATCGACATACATATATTATATTAGTGAACTTGTAAATGGTATTATGAATAGAAAACTTCTCACAGAAACACTATAATGATTCAAAAGTCCTACGTACATGTGCATGCAAATAAGTAGTAAAAAAATGTTAAATAAACCAATTGAAGGATAAAATAAAGTAGTAGTGAGTCTATCACAAATTTATAATGGTTCCTAAATTCTTGTAGATAAACCGAAACAGTAAATTGTGTTTTCGAGTTCGCGTTGACTTGCTTTTAAGGTACGGATATGTCTACTCTCTCTTTAAGCATTATTTGTTCGTAACAGATATTCTATCTTTCACTCATGATGCATATTATTTGATCAGTCTTTGCTTCTTTGGTCATTTGTACGCTTTGTTAGCCATTTCCTTTGCATTTCTTATCGGTGCAGATATTTCGTCCTTTTAGTAATGACAACTCATGACTTGATTCTCATTTGTTTTAGCTACTTTGATTCGTTTGATATTTCGTCTGATTTGCTATCCGTACTCATGACTCATTAATATTCGTTGATATTCTGTTTGATTTAATATTCGCATTCATGATTTATTTGATCTTTGTTTGAATATGATATTAGATCCGTTATCTTGATTGAATTATTAGTAACTTGTTCAGTTTGCTTAAATCTTTGCCCGGGCTTTTTGAACTAGTCATGGGGGTACCATGACCATGTCATTGCTGCACCAATGGCATGACACTATATGTGGCGGTGTGATTAGCCCACGATGTTCCCTTTTGAATGATGGCCTTTGGTTATTATTAGCTTACATATGTATGTATACTCGTCATTATACTTGTATATATAGATATGACTTTGTTTTGCAGGGAGCGTATGGATGCATCCTATGTACTTTGTTCTGTTCAGTTTAGGTGAATGGTTGTGTGTGTGTTATACACCCCATGTCACATTTGGTACATCAGGATTTGCAAATCCTGTGTACAACTTATTATGTGGTTATATGATTATATCTGTTTAGGGACTATTCATGTATCATGTTTAGACATTTATCTGAGCTCGTGGGCATTCTTTTGTTGTTCTTGATTCTTATTCATTTGATTCATATTTCGTATGATATTTGTTTAGCCGGTTCTCGTGATTCGTTTCATTTATTTTTTTGTCTAATTACCTTTTTATTATTATATTTGTTCACTGAGCGTTAGCTCAGTCGCATTTTCTTTTTCTGCGACAGGTATTAAGCGGGAAGCTGGGATTTGAGTGTTGAGAGTAAGAAGCTTTTAGAGGACCAACCCTTGATAGATTTCCTTTGTTTGGATTTATGTTTAAGACTTATTCCGTTTGAAGATCTCTTTTCATTTAGACTTTGTTGGAATTTAATACTTTTGGAATTTGAATTGATCTTTCACCAATCGGTAAGACTAAGAAGTTAAATTGGTTCTTCTAGGAGAAGACTAATATGGACAAAAATGTACACACATTTAAATGCACGCCTTGTGATAAGGGTTTTACCTATACTCAAGCAATTGACTATGATTAAAGCTTCTTTTTCTTGCAAGCGTTAAATGAATAAATATATTAACTACCATACTTGATTTCATGAATATGAAATACGGCAATTGGATGTCAAAACTCCTTCTTGAATGATTACCTTTGCGAGGACGTTGTGTAATCAAAAGGGTTTATGAATCCAAGTTATCTTTAGAAAATGTGCAAGCTGTAAAATCCAAGTGTAGGTTAGAGCATGCATCTAGCAGCTGGAATCTCAAGTTTAAATCAACAATTTGATTTTGATTGAAACAAAGAGAACTCCTGAGTACACCTTAAAGCTAGTCGAAGCAATATGTTTTGTCTTTCTTATATCTTATATGTTGTCAACATATTGGAAATAATATTTCACCTAAGCTAGATTTTAATCCTTAGTTTGGAATAATGTTTCTATCAAGAGATATACGAAATAAAACATACAACCTTAGAACAAATGTTTATTAGGATAAACATACGCGATTAATAAGTCTAACACGACATGACACATCATTGAGCAATACTCAAAGTTCTATCTCACCTGATGAGTTAAACACATGTTTGAAAACGTTTGGTTCAGCTAAAGGTTTCATTATGTATGTCATGATATGTATTAGACTAATTGTAACACTTGCATGAATGCAAGATGAACCTAAAACCATAGTATCTAAGTGAAAGTCATTAGACTACTATAAAAGGAACATTCTAGAAGGCCTGCAAAGGACTAAAGACATGTTCATAATTTACGGATTTTTAATAAAGAGATTAGTGTTGAGGTTATACACTAATGCTTATTTTGATTGAGATTATTCTTAATCCTAGTCATAGCAGGATTTCATCATAATGATAATACTGTTGACTAGACATACTTTATTGAAAGCATTGTTGCACTATTCATCAAGGAATAAGAATGCTTCACAGTTTAGGAAGCTGTTAAGAAGACTGTCTTATATAGGTGGTTCTGCTTGCTTCGAACAACCTATATAATGTATTGTGGCGATGCTAGTATTATTGTATTAGCACTTGAACGTACATATACAAAATGACAATCATCGTTTTATTCAAAACCTTTACTGATTATGAGTTTTAAAACAAGTATTCTCAAAGTTTACTCAGATGACAACTTAGTTGGTAGCTTTTACAAAGTCAATGTATCGTACCAAACTTGTTTATCATGCTAGGAACATTGAACTTTGACCTACTAGTAGTCTCATGTATATCTGTTTTTAGTATTTGGATAATGAAACGTTAAGCAGTTGTATTAAACAATGAATTGATGTACCTGGTATGACCGTCTTCATTTATACAACAGTGTTCTATATTAGCATGTTTAATTCCATGAATAATTTATTTATTCTAAATTGTCCATTGTCAGTTAATAATACGGGAGTGGGAGCAATCCTTGAATGTAGGCAAATGTTGAGTGTTTTGGTTATTATTTATATCAGTTTGAATATTAAAGGATGATACGCCAACACATATGTTGTTCATTGGTCTTCCTTATGAACTTTAGACTGCACCCCAACTAACGAGGATCACCTACATGGATCGGCGTCAATAGTGAATCTCGCAAGTGGTTATGTCTCTCATCCTCATACTTGAGTTGCAAGTAGGTTTTGTGTGTGTGGAATGTCTATCTTAGTTATGGTTCAATGCTAACCTGTTGAAGGCTGCTATAAAGGCCATTTTCAGAGGGTATATGAACACACATAAGGACACATGCCAGTCCAAAATAGGATTTGTTCCTCATAGTTATGGAGTAAGATACTATTGGGCCCTCGTTGATTTGAACAGAAGTATGTGTGGCGCACCAAAAATGTAATTAAGATGATACTGTGATTAATTTGGTAATTTAGTCAATTGTTTATATCGAAAAACAGAATTGTAAACATAAGATATGACTTCATTGAGCTCATGTTAGGGGTTCATCATAGTTATCTATAACAAAAGGATTGTTATATCTAAACCATTTTAAATGAGATGTTTAGAAAACTATCTCATATGTATTGGGGCAATTGGCGTGTTTCTAGACGCTAACATTTGCTTGTATAATCACTGATTATTTGATTGTGAGCAAGAAGGAGCTCGCTTAGTTAGTGTTTGCTGTGTATTATAACTAAGTATATGGCTAGACACATGTGTGGCCTATGGGGTCACACTCATATTACAATGACCGGTACCATTTTATATTATTTTGTTTATTGTATTTACGGTATATAAATAATCTATGTAACTCGGGATCAATATTGGGCTTCTAATAAATAAGTAGTGTACTATATTTATTGGACTTGAAAAGTTTAAGAAAGCCCACTGACACCCATTGTAACATCCGGTAATTTTCGAAATTTTAAAGGACTATTTTAATCTTTGACTTTTCGAGTCTGACTTGACCTTTTTTGACTTTTGGTCGTTCATTGTCACATAAAAGCAATTACCGCGTGACCGGTAAAATTTTCAGAACATATTTTAAATAATAAATCATATTTATTATTACATCTCTCAAGCGAAAGTTATTTTTAACTTATTTGATTCGAAAACGGAAAAAAGGATATAATTTTAATTTCATAGTTTTGATTTTATCAAAAACGAACACTCTAAATCACGTTTTCACGTATTCGGGACCCTAAAGCATATTTGATGTAAAACGATATTTCTGACAACTTTTTCTTAGATTTACCCGAGACTTGAATAAATAAGAGAAGAGGGCTATATACCTGAGCATAGCCTCGCAATTGTTGTTTGAAAGACTACAACACAAGGGTTACCGAACACACAAAAATAATTTTAAATTATTTTAAATTATCACTATTTATTTAATATAAAATATTAAATAAAACTATTTAATATTTTACTTATTTTTAGCGTTGTTGATATCGGATATCCGAGTTAAAATTCTTATTTATTTAACAAGTCACAAAATAAATAACAGGAGATTTATTTTTTAAAATGTTATATATATATTTATGAAATTTTATAAAAGTGAATACTCATTTTTATCAGAAAATGATTGGAAAACAATTAAGGCGCAAGTTCGTTGTTTGAATCGTTCCGATAAGTGGCCAAATGTGTCCGAAACGATAGTTATGAAAACTTTTATTAAAATTTATAAAATGAACCTAGAATATTGGGTATTATCATTTCATATTAATTAAATTTTTATTAATATATAAAAATTTATATTTTTACTATTCATTTCCATACTCTAGATAAAACACACACACATGCCACCTCTCTCTCCCTCATTTCTCCAGCCGCCGGATCCAGCCAACCTCCGGCCACCACCGCCGCGCCGCCGCCGGAAAACTTTTTCGGCGGACTTTTCCGACCAAAACAAAATATGATCCTTATCACCGGATCTACCCGATCCCCACCACCACTCGCGGCCACGCACCGTTTCCCCCTCCACTACTCAGCAGCCACAGCGCTTTGTCCCCACCCACCACTACAATCAACTATGGTCTTTTATGTATCCTGTGCGTTGGGTTGAGTGGTTAAAGCAGATTAGGGGACATGCTAATGCGTCGGGTTTTGTAGTGATGTAGTAGCAACGAATAGCGGGCCTTAGGTGCGTTTGGCTATTCTTAACAGCCTAGGGTCCGTTTGGTTTTATTATAAACACCACCAGGGTGTGTTTGTTTATGTGGTTTTACACCACAAGGGTTTTCTATTTGCGTCCGGTTGGGTTGTCGGCGTCAAACAGCAAGGGTGCGTTGGGTTGGCAGTTCAACCCTGGTTGAGTCCGGTTTAGGTTAACACAAAAGGGGTGGGTTCGGTTTAAGGTTGTAACAACAAGGGGGTGTTCGTTTGGTTGTTTTTATAAACAGCCAAGGGGTGTTTGGTTGTCATAACACCAACCAGAGGGTGCGTTTGGCTTAACAGCACCACGCAAGGTGCGTTTTGGTTTCGGGACAGCCGACTCGGGGTGCGGTTGGTTGTGTTTTGCACCGACCAGGGTGCGTTTGGTTTATTGAAAATCCAACAAAGATGGTGTTTGGTTTTGTTATAAACGAGATAGGGCTGCGTTTGGCTGTTAAACAGCCATGGGGTGCGTTTGGTTGCTTAAAAATGCACCAGGGGTGCGTTTGGTTTCGGGTCAAACAGATTAGGGTGCGTGTGGTTTAGCATAAAACAGACAAGGGTGCGTTTGGTTTAGCGGGAAAGAAATAAGGGTGCGTTTGGTTTTACAGAAACACGCAAGGGGCGTGTTTGGTTTGGCAGATTTGGGATAAAGGGGCATTTGGTTTGGCATATTTGAGATAAAGGGGCGTTTGGTTGGGCAGATTTACACCAAGGGGTGCGTTTGGTTTGACATTAAGCACCAAGGGTGCGTTTGGTTTAGAGAAGACAACAAGGGTTTGATTGGTTTATACCTTGACAAATAAAAATAACATAAAGTTTTAATAAATATTAAAACCGGATATATATAATGGTGGCTAATCGGTTAAATAAATATGATAATTATTATTTTGGTTTAGTTTAGATATATATAAAAATATAGATATATATTTTAAACATGAGGATATTTTTTTTGCAAAAATTTTATTTGGAAAGTGGAAATAAAACATTAAGTTTTACGAATATGGAAAACGTTGAGTTTTGCGTATATGGGAAACGTTCGACTTGGGATCGTTTTATAAACGGAAAAGTCATGGCGAAATTTATATAAATTTCTATATTTAGTAACGATTCACTAAAGCTTCTATTATTTTAGAAACCGATAACAGGGACTAAGTTATATTTTAAAGATATATTAATTTGTATTATACAATAACCTGACCAACGAACGAAAACTATACTTTTACAATGAGACAACTATTTTAGACACGACCCGTCGAGGAAACGAAATATAAATTTATAAAATATTATTTTATATTTTATAATTGTCAGCTAAAAGATAACATAATAATTGTTGTAAAAGCTTTATAAACCTCGTTTAACTTAATTAGTAACCTTAAAACGTACGATTACGTTTATGCAAGAACTTTTTATTTAATTAAGTGGTGATTTCAGAAAACGGGTCAAACTAATTGGTTAATTATTTACTCACACTTCTTATATAATACTTGCAAAGTATTATACATTTCACATTAATCTTTGGATTGTTTGTCTTTATTATATAATTCACGATACGAATTATATACTTGTTCATTTTTTTATATGTAATATATACGGGATATATTACATACTTTGCGTTACTTTCGATTTATTTTATTTAACCAACCACCAAACTACTACAACTTGAAATCTAAATCTTTATCAACGTGTTGCGTTGACGAAACTATTCATCGGGAAACCCAAATTCATTATCCTAGGCTAGTGGGACTTAGCAGTTAAGTTAAGCTGCAACTTCTTGATCGAGCCGTTCTGGTTTTCCGTTCGTGTTGTGCTTAATATGTGCAGTTCTGCCAATCGTTCTACAACATCAATGTGAGTTTCATAACCTCGCTTTTCAATCTTTTGAATGTTTATAAACCCGCGAGGGGGATACATGCTTGTCTACAAACTCTTATACTTACTCGGTTATCTTATAACAACGTGATTGTTTTTAAAGGATATTGTGAGTTTATAGCCCCATGTTTTACATATATTTTTTGGGTGAGAACATGCTTGTTTACAAATGCATTTACATGGTTGATTACAAATTGGTTTACATACTCATTTACATAGCTCGCTATGGGATACATTACTTGACTTCATTTTTTGGTCACGAATGCATATTTTACTTTTGAAAAAGGATTACGGATTAGCTTAAGCGGATTGAACTGATGACAAAAACGGTATTGCCCGGGTGTTCTTGGGGGGGACACCGGTAACGGGAGTACATATTTTTACTTTACTGCCCGGGTGTTCTTGGAGGGGATACCGGTAACGGGAATTTATATTCTTTAAATCGCTGCCCGGGTGTTCTTGGAGGGGACACCTGTGATGGGTATATATAAGTCTACGACACAG
>BQNB010132410.1:0-18630 GCA_026074375.1 Tanacetum coccineum
CTTATTTTTGTAAACTGCTATCCCAAACACTAGAATCCGTGATGCCTTGTTTACTGGGCTTGGGCCACGGATTAATTTTGTAAACTGTCTAGGGGTGTTGATCGGTTCGGTTATCGGGTTATTCGGTTAGTTCGGTTAATTTTTTTTTGGGTAAACCCGAAAACCGAACTGAACCGAATTAGAATTCAACCGAACCGAACCGAAAACCGAATTCGAATTCGGTTCGGTTCTCGGGTTGACCCGAATAACCCGAATTTCACTATTTAAAAAAAAATTAATAATTACATTTTTTCATTTTGAAGAAATGAGAACAGGGGTTTGAATGCAAATTACAAAAGACAGAAACCTTAAAAAAGACAGAAAGAACATTTTGGTGTTTTGAAGACAAAGATTTTGGATGAAAATAATTGTGGGGAGATGTACTGCGTTGTTATGCAACAACATTAATATTCAATCAAGAATTTTTCCATCATGTTTTTTGGCTTCATTTCGATCCACTCCTTTATATTCTGAAAAATGGAACAATAAATGGACCAACTCTTCTTCGGTAATAACACCTTCCCTTTTGTTCTTTGGATTTTGATGATTGTATTATGTTGTCTTATTTGCAATGCTATCGAATGAATTGCATTCACTGTCGAAAAAAACCAAATAATTATGAATGACAATTGTATAATAAGATTGTTTCTAGACTTGTTGCGACAAGGTTTAAGGCAAATGGCGCAACAACATGTTCAACTTTAGGCCAACTAGAACGATTACCGGTCATAGTTTTAGCCGAAATAACTATTAGATGTCCAACTAGAACGATTCATCACATTAGTTAACTATTGCAGCTAATATGACGGTAACATCTATGTGTTTGTCATTACATATGTTAGTGTTGCAACTTCATCCTGAATTCCTGAAATGACATTGACATTTAAGTTTTTTTTCTTTTTTACATCTGCACATTCATAGCTAAATTATGCTTTGAATGATTAAATCATGTTGACGGGTGATAACAAAATTAAGTTGATCTGTTGCAATATTATAATATATAACTATCCGAATAGTGTAGCCTTCAAATTTTACTGTATTATTTATGCTATTTCTGAACTATTGCTAACACTATATATAACAAATGATTCTCCGTGCAGGATTTAGGAGGTCAAAAACCGTCTAAGGTATATCTTAATCTTCAAATTCAAATATTGCCTTCAACTTTTTCGTGTTTCTTCTCTCTCTTTTCTTGTTCATTTCATTGAGGGCTACCCATGTTCGAGAGACTTCCAAATTCTGACTAATCTTTACTTTTTTGGCATTCTTTTAAAGACATATATCAAATACAAAACACGTCAAAGACGTGCAGATGCAAAGAAAGCTTTGAAGGATCTCCTATCGAGAAGTGGAAATTCCAAGTTTACACTTGAGGTATCCCTTCATTTGGCTTCCCTTGTACACTCATGTAGATCAATGAAGCAGTTTGCTTTTATTTAAGTTGAAAGGCTACCAGCAGCTCTGTTTCTTGTTTCCCGTCAGCTTATGATAATTCAAAAGAAACTTGCCAGATGAAACCTTGTATATAGACAGTTTCTCACTGAATTTTTGAATCATTATTCATTTCACTCGGGGAATATTCAACATTTCTATTTGATATGATTGACGGCTTTTTTTTTAAACTTAGAACTATAGTTTGCAAGAACAATATTTTGAGAAATCTTTTAGATATAAATGCTAACAGGAAATCATATATGGCACGTTTTATTAGTGTCGCCTATTCTTGCAAAAAGACGATGTTCTTTTTTGCAACAAGGATGGCTTGTGTCCACGTACGACGGTTTAAAGAGTCTTCTTTAAATTGGTCTTATATGGGGCAGGGAGGATCCCAAATGTCATTGTGGGTCCTATATACATCGAGAGAAGAAGTGGATCAGACCCACAAGATGAACAATGTAGATGAATTTATTAATTGGATAACATCTTAACCTTCTATTGGTCATAATAACCTAGGGTGAATTCTTAAAGAGGCGTGAAACAAAAAGTTGGGAAGACTCTTTTGATACAACAGACAACAAAAAGAAACGAGACCCCCAAAAGGCCTCAGCTCGCCGTGCTACTAAAGCTAATCAGAAGAGAAACAAAAGTAAGATTTGTTCATACTAAATTTATTCATGCTAAATTTATTACAGTTGGAGCTTATGTCCTAATTAAATGCTTATCAAATTAAACACCATACATGTATTATTAACCAATTAAATTCCAATTCATATGGTAATCAATTTGGGGGTATGACTTTTAACCATCATGCTTGTCTTTTTGATGCAAACTAACCTTCAGCTTAAATAAAACGCCTAAAGTTTGCAAGAATGGGTGATTTTTTTCATGCAAACCAAAAAGAACACTGTAATTTGCACCGTTTGTCCAAACTTTCCACTCTTGCAAAGCTGTCAGTGGTGCTTTTCTTAATCTGTCTAGAGAAGTAAATTGGTTTTGGATACTTGCCTTCAGTTCCAAAGCGAAAAGATTCTTAAAATGTTATTTTCATGTATTCAGTACTTTAGAATCTAATCATGCTGTTTTGGTTTATATTCATTTATACAGGCAAGTCAAAAAAGGGGTCCATTTATGACGATTTTGATGATGATCCTGGGACGCATTTCCGGGCAACATTTGGTAATCGATGGCATTCTTGGTCATTTCAGTCATGGGAAGAGTCTTTTTACCAGAGTCAAACAAGTGGATTTAAATGGAGAGAGGAGCCAGATAGAAGAAATAAATGGAGGACGATAAGTGATGACGAGTCCGATGAAGATGATGATCAGCCCTCTGTGATTGGTTCACATTCTGACAGAACAGCACTAGGTTTGCCCATAAATGGTCCATTAAAGATTGAAGACGTAAAAAATGCGTAAGTTTATGTTTATAGTAGCTTTATATTATATGATTGGATCATTATTTTTGCAATTACAACTCACAGTCGACTTTTCAAACATACGCGCATTTTCATTAAATCCTAGTTCCTCATTATTTTTGCCAAATCTATGCCACACATACCGATTGCTACGTATAAATTGTGATGACTCGTGTCTGTCTCACTTTGCAGTTTCCGCCTTTCGGCACTTAAGTGGCACCCTGATAAGCACCAAGGTCCATCACAGGTGAGTTTGTACTTGTATTTCAGCTTCTATGGTCAAACCTGTTACTTCTTAATAATAACATCCATGTAGACCATATAGCTAGTTATGCCTCAATATTTATTCTATGTTTGTAAGTTTCAACATAGCTTTCAAAATGGAGATTATAGGCATTTCACCCCGTTGACATTTTACAAGGTGAATTTTGGCCACTACCATAACATTTTCTTTGGCTGTTGTCCCTCATTTACAGAGCACCTTTTGTCTATTTGTCCTGCTTTTGCAGGATCCTATCAGTACTTACTAACACGTCCACTCTAAATGGGCGTCAACTTAACATAATCAATAATCTTAGGGGAAAATTATATCAACTCGCCCATTTTTGGTAAGAAAAAACACATTAAACATGAGGTCCTCGTACAGTGGCCAAAAGAGTTCTACATCATCCAAACATTTTTTTAAGCGTTGATACTCTCATAGCACTTGAACAATGACTACTAATTTTGAGTAAAAAGGGTAGTTTGTTTACCTCAAAAATCAAAGAATAACACTTGAGATAAAGGTAAACGTAGAGACTCAGAAAATGCAACTAAACCCAATTTACTATAAGTTAGATATACTTGAAGCCTACTTAGTAATTGCAAGTCAACTTAATCATTATAACGTTCTCGTGCTTTCTTTCTGCAGGCACTGGCCGAAGAGAAATTTAAGGTTTGCGTAACTGCATACAAGTCTTTGTGCAGCGCTCTTTCAAATTAAAATCATATAACTTTACTTGGACTTCCCATATTATGGAGGAGAGGTGTTTCTGCATTAGCTAGAGGTGTAACATGTCTAGTTAATATGCATAATTATAAACGGGTTTTTTTATCAGTTACAAAAATAGTTATTGGTCTTACAAAGTGTTACGTTATCTTTGGCGTTCTTGTGTTTCATGAATGTTGCTTCTTGGCTCGTAGCCCACCAAGGTTCGAACCTGAGCAAGGTGAAGTTTCAAAAAAAAAAAAAAAAATTGATTGTTTTTTTTAAAATAAATTTTGGTTTGCTTAACGTTCATGCCTCGATTCCCTGTTTGTGTGCGTCGAGAATGGAATTCAAGAATGAATTTTTGGTTCAATGTGTAGTGCAAACAAGGTGTTCCGTCATTGCATGTGAAGGACCGACGGTCTATGTTGAAAGTAAATTGATGTACTATTTAAATTGCTTGAACTTGTAATTGAGCATTCAACCTCAAATTCCAAAAGTTTGATCATTTATCACTATTGACTAAATGAATCAATAGATTTAGATCTTCCCGGGCGTTTCTTTTCCACTTAATATGTACGCCCAAACCTTTAATTCATCTTATTGGAGAGGGCCACCAAAACTTCTCTCTCAATTAAGTGATTGATATAGACACACACATCAAGGTGTAGGGGGCCTAGATAATATCTCGGCTTCCCAATATTTTTTTATAAATCATTTAAATTTCTAATAAAGTGATTTATAATAAATAAAATAATAATAACAATAAGTAAATTACAAATAAATATAATAGAATTAAATAAATATAATAATAATATCGCATTTGACGCAAATGAGTGAAGACCCAGATAATATCTCCGCTCCCCTCTCTAATTTGTTGTAAATTCTATTATTATAATGAAGTGATGATTTAATTTTAAAAAAGTAAAAAATAATTATAATTGTGAATATTCATTTTTTTTTTGGTAAAACTGCAAAAATCATCCTTTAGTTTAAACATATTTTGGCAAAAATCATCCCTGTGTGTTTTAAATGACATAATTACCCTCCGTAATTCGTGATGAGGGATGATTTTTGCCAAACGTTTCAGCGCTCAGGGATGATTATTGCCAATAGTATCGGTTAGGGATGATTAGTGCCAAAAAGTACAAACCACAAGGATGATTTTTTGCAGTTTGTAAAGGGTTTTATCACGGTAATATATATTATCAACAAAAAAACGTTTGAGTTGTGAATGAATTCCAGATTCCCTCGAGACAATCAGCTAAACTAGGAAATAACAAGATAACAATACATGAATGGTGTCAAGGTTTTCAAACCACCACTAAACCAGTTGGGTTTCACTTGCTTATCTATTACTTCAAATTTCCAACTGCCTACACAAACAGCAGTAGTCGAGGGTAAAATATGGCTATCAATCTACAGGGTCAAGCAGAAAACAACCTACTTATCACGTCACAAGTAGAAATGATAAAATACGTAGTCATTAGAGTACGTCACAAAATACATTGTTTTATCAAAACCACAACTTGAGAATCTTTTAAAACCATCTCGTTATGCTTTTTTGCCGATTTAGTTTTGGCATTTCTGTTACAATCAGTAGTTTCTAGTGAACCAACAATATTTTTGACAGCTAATCTGCTCAAAAGAGTTCAACCATTTTGACCAATGTAATGAAAATTTTACAGAAGAAAATTTGGACTCACAGAAGAGCTGGCAGGAGCCTTGCTTTCACCACAAACCTGCATCAGAGAAAGTAAACCACAAATTAGAAGACATTTATGTTAAGTAAAATAAGCATGAGTTTGTACAGGGTTCCTAGGGGCCAACATGATCATTGGAACTCTCCTATTGTAACCATGTACTCATCACATTCAAACATGCTCAAATGTACATGTTATGCACATATAGAAACCCCATTACTAGATTGGAAAACCGTACACGTTAGGCAATGGGGCAAACGGGTAATTTTAGGTGTGGGTCAAAATAGACCACACCATTTGGGCCGCCAAAATGATTTTTGTCACATTTTTAGATTCATAAATATTTAAAAGAAAATGCAAGTACAAAAAAAATATATCAAGTTATGTTCCAATCATATTTAATTAGATTATATTAGGTGTATAAGCACTTAATACACTTAAGGCAACTTTCATGTCACACAACCCATTTGCAATGTTTCTTTTATTTCTTAGTACCTTTATTTTACCCATTTGACCCGTTACCAGTTACGTAAAACATCTCAAAAAAACATGTTCAAATTGCCACTTATACCCATAACCACCTCAGTTTATCCTATACCTGAATATAAATGGGTTTACTTCTTTTGCACAGTAAAGACTCAACCCTAGGCTTCACTAGTTCACTCCCATCCTCACACTTCCATAGTTCCATTCATCTCCAAATAACTCCCACAAACTTATGTACCATGATGCAAAAAATTAGAGGATATATATACAAAAACCAATCACTAGATGTGCTTGATACAACTATTGCTAGCACCAAAGGTTAGTAGGTTCATGACATGAAGTAGTTGGATTCAGATACATACCTGTACATGATATTTCATGAGCATAAATGTTTATCAACTAAGCGCCCTGGAGAACTTTCTTAGGGTCCAGCTGGCCACTGAAATAGCTAGAAGGAACGGCAGAGAGTTCAAGCCTTACTTTCCATTCTTCACCTGGCTTCAGTGTAACTGGCTTTTCAATGGCAGCTGCCTCCACACAAAGCATCTGTTTGTACTCTTCATCTCCAAAATCAGCCATTGTTTTTGCCTTTTTATCCCATGGATTCCACACCACTAGCAAAGGAAAAAAAACACGATCTAGGTACTGATGCATCTAATACGTTCTAAAAGGATTGTATAAAACTAACATGAAAATTAGTAGAAAACAGTTTTTTTATGATTGCTTTAGAGAATAAAGACACAGAGGTTATAAACTACAAATAAGAACAAATATACAAAGAAGGCTATTATGCTTAATTGCTTATGAAACGGAAGGTCTACCAAGCATATACCTATGCACACAAGTTTTCTTCCATTTTCAAGCCAGCAAATAAGATGATAATTTAATAACTTATCCAACCATATTTTATTCTATAATGTAGACCATATCATCAAGATGTCAAAACAGCTATCACATTACATTCTTCCTAACGGTTAAAACAATAGACAGATCAAACAATCGAATCATGAGAAAAACTCACCAGCATCAGGAAGTCCCTCTTTGCGGATGACAAATGTCCGTTTCTTTTCATGATCCAGAACAGCAATCTTTGTTGGTGTACTAAGATAAATCTTGTCAATCTGAGTAAGCAAGTAACGCAAAATAAGCTTGACCCTTTAAAAAAGGTAACTATTATGAGAAAGAAGGTAACAAAATAACCTCTGATTCAAAGGTTATTGCATCCCCTTGTTCTGTGTATCTCTCTCTGTTCTTCGTGTTGTCAAGATAATCAAGTGTCTCCAATCCTTCCACTCGAACTTCACTGAAGACAGAAATAACAATGATAACATCATCAAACATAGATCACACCATTAACCCCACAAGATTGGTGACAACCATTTAGAAAATGAAGAATGAATGAGAATGAACAATCCTAACAATCAGCAACAGATGACACTAATTGTTTCACATGACTAAATAAGAAACAGGTACAAATGTGGTCAACAGACTTAAGCATTTTTTTCATTCCATATTTTACACTAATTACATCATTCATATCAAATTATTGTTTTCTTGGGTTATAAATTACTCCAACGTTGGTGTCAGTTTTGAGTCCATTTTTGCATTACTTATTTTTTTTTATTTAAAATAATATGGTAAGCGCTGTTAATCATTGTGGTTAGCAAATATATCATTGTGTTAGCAAAAAACGTTCAAAATCCAATCCAAATCATACACTTTAAGGAAGCTCCTCGCAGTAACTAGGAATAACAATGTTTTCATGCAAAGTTATAACAAGTGAAGAAATGAGCAAATCTAATACTTTGTTATACTGGAAGACAGCAAGTAGCAATTGATGGGATTTTGCAGTCAGTAAAAGCTGCTGGACTGTATATGAAGATACTTATCTTAGAATAATCCATGAAATCATAGAGTACTACTCTTAAAAACATACAATTGTGATTACATGTATAACCTAGCATCAACGGATCACCAAAAATAATATATCCACAAGGATTTACCACAACAATAGCACGAGATTGTGTATCTATATAGTAGTTTGGCACAAGAACTGTTGAAAGATGTACACCGAAAGACGTGAAACCAAATTACCTGATATCGGAAACAGAGAAATAGGTGTGATATGCAAATGTGAAAGAAAATTGTTTTGCATCAGCGTTGGTATTTCTGATCCGAGATATCAGCATCAAGTCTCCTCCAGGTCCTAGAGTAATCCTCAGTCGATACTCAAAGCTAAACACAAGCAGAAAAACGACACACAAATAGAATTATTTGTCTATCCGGAAGTAAAAGATTGAAGTTATATAGCATAAACAAATTGGATTGTTTAGCAAATATAAAAAGTAAAAACTCAGAACTTCTATAAGACATACCTGTGAGGCCATATCTTCAAATCCTCTTCAGTAGGCTTAAGTAACAGATCAACAAAAACTCTATCAGTGACATTGGATGGAAAAGGAGGGGGATCAGCCTCTATGGTCCATAATCTGTTTCTAGCAAATCCATGTGCTTCAAGAGGGCCTAAATTTGAAAACTGCATCAAGGAAGCAGGTGCCATTACTAGAGTAATTCCAATAACAGTGATGTGAACGGCAGTATAATAGAGACATGTACCTGAGGAAAGCATATAGGAATACCCCCGCGTATTGGCTTTGGAGGCTTAAAAATTGCCTGCAAAACATGCATTTCTGGATTATTAAAATGGCAAGTTACAGAGAGCTATTTAGAATACTACATGAAAAGAAACAAGAATAAATGCTTTCCAATCCCTTAAAAAACAATAGGCAAAATAAAGAAAATCCAACCACTCTGCAAAGAAAAAAAAAACCTAGCACACATTTAGATCATTCTAAGAGGCGCCATTTGTTAAAATATATAATTGAGTGAGAAAGGAGCTGGAAATAGATAAGACAACATGAGGTATGCCAATAGAACAATTTTCTAACTTCGAATTCGCAAAGGGGAGACTTAGGACTGGGCCAGATGTTACTCAAGTTATTTACACTTGATGACACATTTTTTAGTTATTATATTAGGTTTCATAAACAGTCCACACTTGTGAACTGAACTCTGTTCTTAGACATACAAACGTCTATTTCCAAAATAGAACATCACATAACATCAAAATCTACAAACCTGCCCCCTCCATTTATTCACATCACATATGCCTGTGCATACTGGACAACCTTTGTGTTATCCACTCTCAGATGCAACTAGGGGTATTGTATACCAGTAAGACATAATTTGCATGCCCCAACAGGAATCATAACATTGCTGAAAGGAAGGTATTTTCACTGTCACAAGGTAGCTAAAAATGTAAAAGGGGGTTTAGCCATCCACCGTCCCACATTAATAAGAAAGAATAATTTGGTCACAACAAAACCAAGAAACCGACTATGTCTATATCCTCTGCATTGATACCGTTCTCAGACCAAGGCTAATAGTCCAACATGAAAAGCTGGTAAAAGACAGTTCTTATAATAATAACGAGAATCAACACTGCCATACAGCAGATCTATAGAACAAATAAGTGCCACAATAAAAATCAAGTCCAGAGTACAGGTGATCCCATCCCATTATATAGTATAGTTAGGAATACGATAGCAATCATCAAAGCAAAATTTATGGATAGCTGGTACCTTACTACTGACAAAAAGCATCTCTTCATTGTGCTCATTTTTCCAGGATGTCACATGAGCTCCATACAGATATACCTGCAAGGATAGAAAGCTTAAATACCACTAAGGACGCAGAATCTTTAGGCACGACTAAAGTTACACGACATTACCCGAAGGCTAATATCAACCACCTAATATAGAAATGAACCATGCTTGCATAATTACAATCAAAAAATTTAGATAGAACTAATATCAGCCCCCTAATTACTATATGTTACCAACATAATATAGTTACTTTTCTTATTCCTGTTCTATTTTTTCATTTAGAACTGACTAACCCTTGGAATTAAGACCAACAAGAGGTACGCTCAAGAGGCATCATAAACTGAATATTTCTACAGGATAAACAATACCATAATAGTAGATAATCGTCCATTCAAAACAAAGAGCTACATTTTTAAATTGAAAATTCAAAGAGCTAGCAAGCATAACATCTAAAAAAGCGTAGACAACGAAAACTAGTAATACCACAATGACTTCAAAAAGTCTTCAAAAGTTGGCATTTATTTTGAGTATATTGTATATCATGTACCCAACCCCCATACGTATGTGAGGTCATACAACACCTCCATTGTTACTAAAAACAAAATAAGGGCCAAGACCCCACCCTAACCGAAATCCACCCCATAGTGGCAATAACCACGTATATATGCAAGGGACCACTATTAGGAAGTCTGGTGTACTTGTCTGTAGAGCATACGACTCTCTCTACTAGTAAGTAAACAATATAGCATAATCAGTAGGATCTATTCACGCTGGATGAATAGTGGAGTTTTATGTGAGTTTCTAATTTTTGAAAATCAAGTTTAAACTCTTGTGAAGAATGTAACTAAAAACTCCTTTGGATTGTTGAAGGTCAACGATCCACCTCAAGTGCATAGTATCATCTTACATTACTGTCTAAAACTGAAATCAAAGATCAAGTTCCAAACCAAACATCTATTTCCGCGATTCATTTTCACTGTATTTTTTTTTTACAAAAACCAAAACATAAGACCCTTTGCAACCTCAACATTTACCATAACATAAAAAACCTACGAAGCTACAACAACAAAAAATAACATACACATAACCAGAAAAAAACGGCTAGATGAATTCACGCAAACAAAATTTTTGCCATAATTTCGAAAACAAAACGAACCTCGACAGTGGTACCATTATCACCACGAAGCACGACTTTATCTAAATTATCAACACCTTTGGCAAGCGCAACAGTTTTATTATCAATACCCGCGTCAACAACAACATTTATAACACAAATCACAACAAACAACAAAAACAACACGATCCGTAACAAACTCATCATTATTTGTTGACGATCTCATAATAAAATCTAGCAGATCAAATGAATTAACAATGCGATCAGATAAAATAAAAAAAAAGGTTATACCTCAACGGAGCTACCGTGAATTTCGCGGAGGATGACTTTTTCTAAGCCGTTGATGCCTTTAGTGATCTCAAATGATTTGTTTTCGATTGTTGACATGTTGTATTCTTATTATTATTGTTCTATCAATTTCTCAATATTTATCGGGGTATCGCACACACTCAAATGCGGTTACTATGTTTGTGTGTGTTGAAAATGGTCTTTTCGTTTCTCTGTCTGTCTGTCCGTTACTTTTTGAGTAGAAAAATGTCAAAGGTGCAACTTCCTCCCTTCCTTCCTTGATAATAAAGCCACTCTTTTTTATATTAAGATGTCATTAAAGTTTTTCCTACAAAATCAACATGCATATACTCCTACACACACAATCATATAATATATACTTTTTCTACTTATTCTCTCTCTAAATCTAAACGTCAGTTCCGCCATGTGTCAGAATCCTGTATGTGAGAGGATTTGTAAGACATTTTTTAGAAGAAATTAGCATTTTTGCTTTTTATTACATGGTAAGTCTCTTTTAAAATTTTACTCACTTGAAACATTTAGGGTGTGTTACTGTGTTTGTTTCGTTAAAACGTTTTGGGTCTCAATTTGATTACCACATTTTACTGGTAAGAGGTGGTTATAAAGTCTCAATCTGAATGAAATAATGTTTTTTTTTATAATTGTCTGAATGATTTTATTTGTCCGTTTTTAAGTATATATTAAACAATAACAATATGATGAATAACTAGCTTGTATCATTGAAATGAATATTTGGAAGAAAAGAAAATCAATCTAGAGATTCGCGGTTTCAGTCCACATGTTGGCAACAAACAAATTACGAGTAACACTTCAATTCACGGACTAATAGCTCGGTAGCTTAATAAACTCGAACCTGAAAATCCAGTCAACACTATTCCACATCATAATACCAAAATTCGGCCCAAAATGAACACATAAAAACAACCCATCTCCAATTAGCAATTTGAGCCCTAGTTTAACTAGGAATAACCCAATAATAATAACTTTAATATAAATACTATCTTAATATGTTCCCAACCCTAAATCCACGCCTCACTTGTCACATGGTCAACACTCATTTTCATTCTCTTTAACCTTCCATATCCACAACACCTTTTGGTTACTTTATGCCAAGAGACCCACAACACACAACAAAACTATTACCAAAGAAAACACATGTACCAGTGAGGATAACATCGAGATAGCTAACAAACATTTTGATAGGTAGTGACTGGCGGTGGTTGAAGGATGGCCGCGCGAGAAGATAATGGATCAAGGAGGTAGCAAAGAGCCCAAAAGTGAAGTATATCTATGCAAGTCAAAGTGACGAAGAAGGTAGGAGACAATAAGAGCCATTAAGATAAGTTATATACCTCTTACTAAGTAAGATGTTGTAGGCTCTTACCGCATCTGAACAAGAAGAGAAAAACAAACAACCTTGACATTTGAGCGTCTCTGACTCTGTCAGATTCAGAGTCATTAAGATGTTTTTTGTAAAAACAAACATCACCTTACTCTTTTATTAACATGAAAACCTGCATACTTTTAAATTTTATTCTGAATTGAAACACATTATATACTGTTACTTAATGTAGCAATGTCATTTCATTTAGCCAACGAACGTTTGCAACGTTAGTCCTTTATACTAAAAGCCGTTTTCAAGTAACTACAAATTTGGTTTTCTTAAAATAATTTATTTTCTAATTATTTTTAAAATGCATACACGTTTTTATACACACATTTTAATGCACATTTTAATACACATTTTTATTCATGATCTTATACACGTTTTTATACACGTTTAGAAAAACATGTGTAAAAAATTTAAAATTGGTACACAAAATTTCAAAGAAAAAACTAGAAAAATCGAAGGTAAATATAGGTCAAGATGGTAATTCTACAAAACTCACCCCCCCCCCGCTTGGTTTGTACAATGTCCCTATTGTACATTAAGGAAATAAAAAGTCAAAAATAAGAGTAGAATTAGAATGAGAGACACCCTTAGAGCATTGCTCGCAAATTTCCATGATAATGGCAAGAGATCAACACACCTTGACCAGCGTGAACCCAGAGCAAACTCGTCATCCCCTGAAATCACTAGACAAACTAAAATCATTAAACCGTTAAAAAGCAAAATAATACAAGAAAACCCTACACTCACTTCGTAAGAATCACGGTTAGCAATTCACCATATGTAACAAGCCTCCAAACCACTGATCGCCTAAGTGGACGAGTGAAGTCTCGTGAAGGTTTCCAGAGAACGTACCCACAAAGTTCATTTATTTATACTCAGTTTTGTAAAAGTTTCAAACTTAATTATGATTTTCAGAAGGGAGTTACAGCGTAACCATGAGTTGGGCTACGTCGTAATCATGTGGTTATAAAATTTTGAAAATTTTGGTTAAATAAGGTTACGGCGTAACCAAAGAGAAGGTTACACCGTAATGACATTTCGATTTACGGCGATAAACTGAAGTGGTTACGCCCAAAAAGAAACATTTTTACCACATGAATACGAGTTGATGTGACCTTAAATTCAATTTTCTTGCTGTGAGAACCTACAAAACTAAGTAAGAAACATACAAACCAACTAAAAGTGCAGAAATTTAAATAAATTTTATTAATAAAAGACGGGTTTGTCTCCGACAAGACACTTTGTTTTATTAATTGAAGTCTTAAGTAGACTCAAAGACGAGGCTATGTTTTCTTTGTGAGGAAAACACCCCCTTCCCCCTGTGTCCTCAAATTCTTTTTCGACTCTACTCTCTGACACTTGATATACGTTTTCTCTTCCTAATGGTAAGGTATCTCCTATTTCTCTGTTAACACAAATGAAACTGTGCGCACTATCAAACGAGTATCTTTTTACTTTAAAAGTTTCTACATGAACCCAGGTGATCATACCTTCTATGTCAACTGCTTTTCTGTCTTTCATTCTCTTCCAACCATGATCGTGCCACCTGTATGTATTATCCCCTTGTACTTACTTGCAATTTTCCCATATATCATCCAACATATGTCCTTTTTTTCCTATCCCTAATTCATACTCATCAGCCAATTGATCGATTTCTAAATCGAACATCCACTTGTAGTCATCTAAACTCCTTGATCGTGGGTCCTTGACTAGTTCTTCTCGAAAACAATCAATGAGCCATGATTTTAATATGGATTTCTTTACTGGTTCACTTACGTCAATGTGCCCTACCTTTGTCAATAACCATTCCTTGAAGGGATGGTCCTTTGGTCTAGGTTTGCAATCTTCTTGGACCGAAGTAAAAAATCAAAGTGGAGGTTTTTAGGCTAGAATTTTCACTACACCATTTTGCATACCTACTGTCCCAAATTAAATCATTTCCCTGTGTATCCCCGTACCTTACTAAGAGGAAGTCAGGAAATGATAAACCACCCCCCTTTATGCTTTTTCTATCACTATCAAGGTAACAATACTAGTATTTCAAAACTCATTGTTCATCCATCCCATAGATTTCATTTCCCCGGTTACATAACTCCATAGTTGGGTCACATGTGGACCATACCTTGAGTATTACATTGCAATTTTTCTTAACATGTTTGCAGAAATGCACGCTCGGGGTGTTCGTATCAAGTTTAATCATCCTTGCCTTCTTGCCACTTCGTTCCTACATATCATTGTTGTTTTCATGATGCAAGTTGTTAGATTTATTAAATTGTGAGGACTTATCTGACGGTACATTAGTACTAGTAGAAGACTCATCATTTTGAATTGAGTTTACCATATAAACCTTTCCTATAGGAGTCGTGAAATTATGAATTTTCTTATCCATATCGAAAGTAACCCTGTCACCCCTGATTCCTAAAGAGATTTCTTTATTGAAGACATCGATCTCGGTATGAATGGTTGCTAGGAATGGTCTCCCAAGAATCAAGGTTTCATTACGTGTGTTTAACATATCTATAACCACAAAATATGATGGAAAAAAACTTATCGATCTTAACAAGGACGTTATCAACTATTCCTATAGGGGCCCTCTTTGTCATATCAGTCATTTCATCTAGCGTGTCGGTTTATCCTAAGGTTAGCTAGTTTTAAATGTTCAAACATAGATTTGGGTATGACATTAACACTTGCACCTAAGTCTGCCATATCATAAAATTTTAAACTTCCAATAGTGCAAGAAAGAGTGAAACTCCCTGGATTCAACTCTTTTGGTGGTAGTTGGCATGGTAAGACTTTTGATAGCACGTCTTCCTCCTGAGCCACATGTATGCCATCATAAGAAATGAAAGATACTTTATGGGGTTCGTTAGTTGTATTGTCAAGTGGTGCCTCATTGTTGGCGTAAACTGCCTTGCATTGGCTGACTGATGAATTGGTTACTTCACTAGCAGTTTTTGCATGAAACTCCTTTGTTAGTTGCTCTATTTGGGTTTCCAGATTTTTGAGAGAGGCGCTTTGATTTCATGTGTTAATCTTCGTATTCTTCTAGAGTTTTTTCACCCACTCTTTCATCTCAGCCCTTCTTCGTGTTGACTCCTCTAGGTGTTTGCTAGTAAGCTCCTCCAAGCTTGGCATTTTTTTTCTCTAAACGGTGGGCGATTGTCAATGCGTGTGTAATATCCAAGCGGGCCCACACGATATTTAGCTCCACTGCTGAAAGGGGAAGAACTTCCAAACGCGTCATACTTAAACTCTTCAACACTCTTAATTTCTTTGTTTAGAGGACACTCCTTGTCAAGATGAGCTCCTCCGCAAAGTTGGCATCCTATTTGAATAGCATGCACGTTTTCTTTCAGCTTTTTCATATCTCGACCAAGGCTATCAAGTTTGCTTACAATAGCAACGATTCCTTCAGAGTTACTACTGCTATCTATATTTCTGCTAGATGAACCATCGTGCCACTTTTGGGAGTGGTCAGCCAAAGTCTGGATTGCTGTTAAAGCTTGAGCAGGTGTCATGACAGGAATTGGCCCTTGTGAGTCAAGCAGTTGGCGGTTCATGGTGCCCAAACCATTGTAGAAGATGTTCACCTTCTGATGGCTATTGATGTCGTGAGTTGGGCATTTGTAAAGCATGTCATTGTACCTTTCCCGGGCTTGGTACAACGTTTCATCACCTTCCTGCTTGAAGTTACGGATTTCTTCAAGCTGCTTAGTAGTCTTGGATGGTGGACAGTACCTTTGGATAAAGGTTTTTTTAAGGATATCTCAGGAATCGACGGTTCCTGAGGATAGTCTGTCTACCCACCTTTTAGCGGCTCCAGTGAGTATGATGGGGAAAACATGTACCATGACTGCGGCGTGTGTCACTCTTAGAATGTTGAGCAAACTGACGATGTCTAGAACCCGCTCTACATGCTCGTGAGCATCGCCATTTTTGTTCTCGGAAAAGGTGTCTTCCCGCAATTCTCGCATGAATTGGCTCTTGATTTCGAAATTTACATTGCCTCTAATTTCGGATTTAACCACGCCAGGTGCCTGGTTCCCTTGAGTCAATGCTAGGTATTGCTCCATGGTGAGGTTATTAATTTCTCCTCATCCATAATGTTTCCTGAAAAATTAAAAATTAGTACGGAGATAAATAAATGCAAGAAATCAAATTACAACTAATTGTAGCTCCCCGACAGCGGCGCCAAAAACTTGATGCGTATTAATTGTTAAATTAAATTTGCAAGTCTTAAATTTATAAAACTCATCTACCGATGTCTACATGCACTAACGAGCAAAGATCCCAGTCGTATGTAGTGCAGGAGATGGTAAATCCGAGGTCATCCCAAGAGCTAAGTTGTATTAGTTTTTATTTGAAATGTGTCATGGTTTTGAAAATGGTTTTGAATTGATTTGAAATCTTAACAAGGAGGTAAATGTGAAAAGTTGTGAACAGTCATGGAGAAAGATGTACTAACCTAGTTATTTCATTACTAATGCTATGACATGTTTCCTAATGCAATGTCTAGATATCTATGAGGTTTCTCGATTCACGATCTCGGGAGGTCGGGGAAGCTCAAAGTATATTTTCATCATTTTTAAAGGTTTATTATTAAAATGGAAAATAATAGGAAATTACAAAGGGGAGCTTCACCCTCTAATGTTGATTAGAGGGGAGTATTTATAGGTAAAACACAAGGACACTTTGGACTAATTACACTTTTAGTCATTGTGTTTTAACTTAAACATAAACTAGTGTAATTTCCATACAGACACCATATTTTTGATCCTAACAATCTTCTCCCAATATGGTGGCATATGGAATTACTTACAATGTATCCTACAAGTACAAATAGCTAAATATATCTGCAGTCTGCTTAGTCTTCAACATGTACTTCAGCTTGAATCATTTCTTCACTTGTAGGGAATACAATGTAATATGTATAAACTGAGTTGACTTCCCCTAGTCTATAACGCATGT
Source organism: Tanacetum coccineum (assembly GCA_026074375.1). Classification (NCBI taxonomy): domain Eukaryota; kingdom Viridiplantae; phylum Streptophyta; class Magnoliopsida; order Asterales; family Asteraceae; genus Tanacetum; species Tanacetum coccineum. Next base: position 17,502 of record BQNB010132410.1, read on the forward strand.
CTTTAAGCAGTTCAACTGCTTCCCCCCAAACAGACAGCCATTCGAAGCAAATATGACACTTTGACGTAGTTGACAAATCTTCTAACTATAACGGTTTAAGCTCGCAGCGGAATTTGTAGAAGAAGAAGTAAACCACACTTAGCAACAAATCTGACTTCTTCGTTGCTGATTAGTAGCCAATCTACTCAGGGGAACATGCACAGGCTTCACACATTTCTTCCCCCTGATCGATGCAGTCTATCTAAGTATTCAATCAAAAATATGATAGTCAAAAGAGTATGAAAGGGAATAACACAAGTACACCTTTCTTCCCCCTAATTGCATTTGATGACCATCGAAAAAATCAAAATATGTAAACGCCCGAATATTTGATAGAAAAATCATGTGTGAAGTCACTTGTCCAACCTCGGATTCTGTCGGCTCTTTGTAATGATTACTGATGGAGAGAATACAGTATCACAAACTTGATGCTAAAGTAGAATACCACAAACTTGTGACTTATGTCTTGTGCTATCCACGAGACTCCAGACTTACACTGAATACTACAACGTAATTCCTTGAAGTATAAGTAGACCTAAGTCTCTTGACAAATCCTCAACTATGTGAAACACTGAGCACTACAACGTAACTCCTTCAAGTGATAGCAAATGTGTGCATTGAGCACCAACTTCTGCATTTATAGATCACACATTGCTAGATTATTGCTAGATTTGACAAGTTTTCATCAACACCGGTTATAAGCTCGAACAAGTTATCTTTAAAAGTCATCGTCTAACCAACCCCGACTTTTAAGATATGATAAGTGCACGTACCCGTGAAATTCCACTTCAACTTCAAATAAATGATAACGAATCATCCCCGTAATCAATTCTTTTGGTTAAATCCCGAGACTAGTCGTTTTAACGATTTTCGTAAATCTTTATCCGGATCATTTTTAAGCAATAAGTGATGTTTTATGTTATAATAGTTCAGCCTTTTATTAAAGCACGTATCCTAGTCCATAAAATTCAGCCCATTTTCGCATATAGTCTATTTTCAGCCTAATTGGGTTTTCGGTAAGAGCTTTAATAACCACTTAGCCCAATACATCAACTACAATACACATCATCCCTACAAGGCCCGGTCCATT
>BQNB010132411.1:0-18629 GCA_026074375.1 Tanacetum coccineum
TGTCATCCCAGGAATCGGTCCATGTGAGTCAAGCAATTGTCTGTTCATAATGCTTAAACCTTTATAAAAGATGTTTACCTTTTGATGGCTATTTATGTCGTAGGTTGGGCACTTATACAGCAAATCATTAAACCATTCCCAAGCTTGGTATAATGATTCATTGATTTCCTGCTTGAAGTTGTGGATGTCTTCAAGTCTTTTAGCAGTCTTGGATGGTGAACAATACCTTTGGATTAAAGCCTTTTTAAGGAGGTCCCAAGTGTTGACAGTTCCTGGAGTAAGTCTATCCACCCATCTTTTAGCGGTCCCCGTAAGAGTAAACTGTAACACCCTACCCAACGTACATTGGGTTGCGCAGCAGAAATTAGCAATTGGATGTTACTAAATAGCACCATTTACCAAGATAATAGAAAACGACCCAAATGAGACGTTTATCAAACATGTGTTCCATAATTATTCAAAGTTAAAATAAGTTTAGGTCCCCACAAAATCGCAACCACCGTCTATTACAACCATTTAAAGACAATTGTTTTAATTAAAAGACATTGTTTTTAACACAACTTAAGACATCTTTTTTGAAAGACCGGAACACACAAGTAGTCTTTCCATAAAATCCATCACATGCACGACACCTCTACGCCATCGTTGCCTTCAACCTTGGTTACCTGGGATAAAACATGTTTAAAACGTCAACAACAAAGTTGAGTGAAATTCATAGAGTTTAAAATAATTAGTAAGCAATAATCTTTGAACACATAATTAGTTCTCGGGAAAACAAAGCAACAAATGCAATGTATATCAACTTCTTTTCTTTCACGCAATAAGCTCATGACACCGAACGTTAACAGTACATATGGCATTTCATATGTTAAAGTGCCCCAAAACAAGGTATTATTGTCATATACCTACTATTTTCTAAGTATAAAATGTCCGTTTGATAGGCTGGTCACAAGGATTCAAACCTCGGACAGGGTTGTCAAACCCAATAGATCTATTTAATGCATTAGCGTTCACCTCACAAGGCAATTAACTATTCATAAAATAAGGGACTTCGACAATAGCTACTTATGCGGAAACAATCTCATAATCAGGTCCAGCATACCATAAAATCATATGTGTTTGATTTATAAAACATACATGTATCCCCCTCGCGGGTTTAAAAATATTTAAAACAGTTCAAAAGCGAGGCTATGAATTCACCTTAAGCAAAAGATCCAAATCAATCAACTCAACAAGCGTAACTTGCTTCACGTCTTAACCGCGACCTATATAATACATATATGGCGGTACGTGACTAAAAGTATAATATTTCATATATTGCATACTTTCATACATATATATTACTATTACGTATATACAACCATATACTAAAATCTCCAAGTGCGACGCAAAACATTTCTCATTGACATTCTTTATAATATTACAATGTTTTTCATAAAGTTTCCATTTTTAGAAAGCTTGCCGAAAGTAAGGATAATATAATCCGAACTTCATATTGTGTTACAATTTAACTAACATTACGAACCCTTTGCTTATTATAGTCTTTATTCAAAATTTTAAGCAAGTTTGACTTTCAAAAGTCAAAGTTCGTAGTTGACTTTTTACCCAAAAAATACCCAAACTTGACTCGGCCGTAAAACGTTCTTTTTTAAGAGTTACAAGGCCCACCTTATATCAAAACGGACCTTAGAACATCCTTTATCATTATTAAAAGCCTAAAATAGATTTCAAAAATTTCTCGACACGCCATGACCAAGTGAAACTTTCTAGTCAAATAAAGTCAACCCAAAGTCTTACCAAATCATATTTTTATAAAAATCTAATTATTCCAACATGTTTAACTAGCCTAAAAACATGTACCAAAACTATCAAACACATGCTCATACTCAAAATACTTTATAATCAATTTTGCACTTGAATCATCTAGCAACAATCATATACATGTAATATCATCTAATTAAATCAACACATAAACATAAATAAGTGCTCACAAATCTAGAACAAAAATTGATTTCGCTTCCCCCTTGGTTGAACCGTACGGACGAACACCAAAGACCAAACAACCAAACCTTTTTCAATCTACTAACACCAAAATGACAACAATCTAACCAATCTAAACACCCCCTATTACACAAAATCACGAAGAACACACCAAAAATTCAACTTCTTCAAAACTTAGTGCATGTAGGATTTTTGTAGTAGGAAATGTAGATGACTAAACAAGGATTAAGATGGTGTATTTGGATTTAATTGCATGTCAAAAATAAAGTGGTGATGGTGGTGTTTCTCTTGTGGCCGGTCGAAATAAGCAATGAGAAGGGAGGATTCTTTATTTTGTCTAAAGTGATAAATGGGAAGTATGGCTCCCTTTTATGGTAAATGACTTTGGCAATTTGATAAAAATAGTCCTTCCTTTCATTTTGTCCTTCAAGTCTAGTACAAAGCATTATTTCTTTTAACTAAAATCGACCAAAGACTCAGGTCACACCACGTTTGTAAATATTTGAAATCCGTCCCACTAATTTTACTATAAAACTTTTGTTAAAACGCTAAACCTCGTAAAACATGACCTTTAACACGGTTTTTACAAAAACTTGAGGAAACATCGTAAATTACGAAAATAACACAATCACACTCTTGGAGCACCGATATAATTTTTTTTGACATTCTTAGATGCTAAAAACAAATAGAAACTCAATCACGGATTGAAACTGCCTTATCAAAGGAGATTTCTATCAAACCTCATATAGTATACACGACTCTAACTATTTACATAACAAAAAATAATTATCTTAGCTCGGGATAGACGTTGACCTGCAACTCGGGTTGTTACAGAAGGGTTGTGTAGTGCATCACTGGGTCCATGATATCTTGTCCTTAGTACCAAAATTTATTTTTGTGATAACCGATAGCATATGTATTGACTTGGTTTCTGCCTAAAGTGTGTAGAGGGCTTCTTTCTTTTCATCCTTTATCCATACATTTCTTTTTCATTCTTTAACCCCTTCAATGCTTACCAATACGTCATTACTAACACCTTAGGTATGATTTGGAGAAGAATGAGAAATGAGAATAATGTCAACTAAGGCATAAGCTAACACTGGAACAATCACAACAAGGTGTTAGTAATGACATCTTGATAAACGTTAAAGGGGATGAAGAATGAAAAAGAAATGTAAGGATAAAGAGTGTAAAGAAAGAAGCCCTCCATACACAATTTAGGCAAAAACCAGGTCAATGCATATGTTATCAGTCTTCACAAAGATGAATTCTGGTAGCGAAGAAAGACATCATAGACCCAGTGATGCATTGCACAACCCTTCCTAACCATTCAAGTTTCTCTCAAAAGATTCTTGTCTCATTTGTTACAGAGATTAACACGACTTCTATTGACTTTCTTACTCCGAGTTAGTTGATATTGAAAAGGTGGTAGTTTGCTCCAGCCTCCGATCACTAAAACCAAAATGCACAAATCGAGTCTAGAGCCAAGAGATCAATCTCTAAATCTCATTAGGACACATTTCATGATAAACACTTGTTGTTCAAAATCTAGAACACAAGTGATAACAAAAGAGTCATACGCATTATCCTTGTGATTTTTTCAGAACATTCAGAGTGATACTCCTTAGTATTCATAGCGATGAATAGAATTCCTTCTAGTATTAACATCAAACAACAATATGGTAGGTGACTTATGAGATTCTAATGAATCAAGCTTGTGTCAACTGGATATCGATTTTGGTCTAGTAAATGTATTGACGACTCAATCACTAAGACAGTAACTAACTGATTCACTCTTACCGTGTTGTCTACTTTGAGACGTCCCGATAATGAGAACAAGCATGTATGGTGAATCTAATGCATCTACGTTAGAGGATCTAACACTTTGAGCTAGAAACCCTATCAAGGAGGTTCTTTGAATCTACTTGATCACAGGTACAATGTCTATATTGTAAAATGAGGAACCGTAGGTTCATATAACCAAACTTCGATGAATGTTAAAGCCATATTCTTCTATATCTGTTATTCATCACGAACATAATTGTAGGTCTAGACGATTGCGCAACTGCCCCATTCCAGCTGAGTCTGATTCATAACTACATGCTCATGCTTAAACTATAAAGACATACTATAAGCAGCAAGATTCAAGAATCAAAAAACTTAAAGATCATATAAAGACAATGACTTCTGCAACTCTGATATTCAAGATATTTCTTAAAGATATCAAGATTATCAAGACAAAGATTGTCGAAGGATATTGTTAGCAAGCTTTCAAGATGATACATAGTATAAGCATGTTGGTCAAAATACAAGAACGCAAGATGGCAAAGACAACAAAGACAATACAAGGAAAAGATTTAAAGATCTTGGATTCAAAGACAAAGTCAAAAGACAATGACAAAGGCTCAAGATCAGAGATCATACAACATGAAGGAACAAGCCTACAACAAAGATAAAGTCTAAGACCAAGACTCAAGAACTCAATGACAATACAATTTCAAAGACCTTACTTCGGGGGAGATTGTTAGCCTTAAAATATTGAGTTGAACATGGAAGTTTTGGTCTCTATTTAGAATATGTTGTAATAGGCTAAGTTAGGGGTATCGGGATCTTGTATCCGTTGTGGGCTTAAGCCCAAGTTAACCCGAGCCGACCCATTAGACTATACCACTCAACCCAAAATGGCTTGAGGAAGCCGACCCCCTTGTTGGTATTAATACCCTCTCCAAGGATGGAGAGGGTGTTGGCTCTTTCATTTGTTACACACACATTTGCAAGGAACCATCCATCTCTTTCTCTCACTACTTTCTCTCTCTAGCTCCTTTCTCATTTCTTTCCTATTTGATTCATGTTATATGGAAGTGAAATGATAGAATAGGTCCTACACACATAATTTTGAAAATTACCTCGATAGAAATTTGTCTTGATAGAAATTATTTTGAAAAAATTGTGCTAAGACACCACATGAGAGATTAGTGAAATGTTTTGAATACATTAAAAATTGTCAAGAAATGATGTATCCAAGAGTATTAAAACATTGGTTTTTGAAATGCAGCCTCTTAAAAATTAATTCACTTATAAAAATGATCGTCTTTGAAAGTTCTGTGAGGAAGGGAGTGTTAAACACACAATTTTGAAAGATACCAATTGTTAACTCACTTTTTGTGAAATGTTGTCATGAAAGAGTCATTCTTGAAAAATTATGTTCAACTGTTTAAAAAATTAATTGTTAGAAAACTTCTCTTCTAATGCTTAGGATAAGCGCACTGACACGTACACTCTCCTTTGTCATTGAAGACCGATTTGTAATCTGAGAGCGATTACAAGTCATGTACTTGAGCTCAAAACATTGAATGTTTTGTAGAAGAAGCTCAAGACTGAGAAAATTGCTCTTCTCATTGTTAGGATAAGTTATCTTCAAAGATAAACTTTCCTTCTTTGAAGTCCGGGTTATGCACTAATGTGTACATAAGCCATTATCATGAAGCACGAGTTACAGTCTGAAATAACTATAAATCATATAGAAAATAGAAATGACATGTTTGAAAACATTTGAATTCCTGCTCGAACTTCATTTATATACCCGTGTCAATGTTAATCAACATGTATAGGTACGTAAATGTTATCAATTCCAAGAGACATCTTAAGAGGATTCTTTTTGGTATTTTTGATTTTTCTGTTTTTGTATTTTGTTTTTGAAATTTTCTATTTTTATATTTTCTTTTTGTTGGTTTTATATTTTGGTATTTTGTTTTTTCTCAAAAATATTTACATGTCGATGTTTGATGATATATCAAGCAGTCTCATTTGTCAGAACCTCTAGTTTTGCTGGAGTCAAGCATCTCATACCGAGTCGTCCAACAAGGTACTCAAACCTTTGTTTTGAAAGAGCGTTCGTATACATGTCGGCTAACTGGTATCCAGGTTTGACAAAGTATAATTCAATTATACCATTTTTAACCTGTTCATTTATGAAATGGCAGCGAACATTGATATGCTTGGTATGGGAGTGCCGCATAGGATTACACGAGATGGTTATGGCTGACTGAGAGTCATAGTACAGTGGTATTTTATTATAGTTAAAGCCATAATCCTTAAGCTGTGTTCTCATCCAAAGAACTTGAGCACAACTTGTGGATAATGCCACGTACTCGGCTTTTTCAGTTGACATCGCAGTGCATTCCTGTTTCTTTAACACCCAACCAACTAGCTTGTCACCTAGGAATTGGATTCCTCCATAAGTGGTTTTGCGTGTATCAAGACAACCTGCGTGGTCAGCATCTAAAAAAGTGGTTAGTTCAAAACTAGAATCCTTCAGATACTAGAGTCCCATGTGAATGGTCTTCTTTAAGTACCAAAATATCCTTTTAACCTCTTTGAGGTGTTTTTCAGTTGGTCTTGCTTGATAACATGCATAGTAACATACTTCTTGTCCTAAGTCTGGTTTGCTAGATGTTAGAAACATAAGTGACCCGATCATACTTTGATAGTTTGTTTGATCTACGGGTGTTCCATTTAAATCTGCATCAAACTTAGATGAGGTAGCCATTGGTGTACCAATGCTATCACATTTGTCCATTCCAGGCTATTAGAAGATATCTAAAGCATACTTAGACTGGTTAATAAAGATACTGCGTGGGGTTTGGTGTATCTGAAGTCCTAAAAAGAATTTAATTTCATCCATTAAGGACATCTTAAATTTACTGTGCATTAGTTTTTCAAACTTTTTAGAATATTTTGGGTTTGTAGACCTGAAAATTATGTCATCAACGTAAATTTGCACAAATAGAATATCCTCCCCGTATCTTATTGTAAGTATGGTAGGGTCTAAAGTACCTTTAGAGAAACCTTTGGACATCAGGAATGTCGAGAGTTCATCATACCAGGCTCTTGGAGCTTGCTTTAATCCATAAAGTGCTTTCCTAAGGCGGTAGACTTTTTTTGGATGATCTGGATCAATGAAATCGTCTGGCTATTTTACATAAACTTATTCATTCAGTAGACCATTAAGAAAAGTCGTTTTCATGTCCATCTGGAAGATAGTAAATGATTTGTGTGCAACTTAGGCAATGAAATTTCGAACAGCTTCCAATCGGGCGACTGGTGCATAAGATTTTTCAAAATCAATACCATCTTCCTGACGACATCCCTTAGCTACAAGTCATGCATTATTGCGAATAATAGTGTTGCCTTCATCTTTCTTTTTATTCCATAACCACTTTAGACAAATCAATGTCTTGCCAAAAGGTTTTTCAACAAGTTCCTAGACTTTGAGTCTATCGAATTGATGAAGCTCATCCTGTATTGCTTCAATCCATGCGTGATCAGCCATTTCTTCCTTGATGTTTGTCGCTTCTGCTTTACTCACATTGAGTGTGAACATACACATCTCAGGATCTGTAGCAAGTTGTCGTCTTGTTTGCAAAGGCTTAGATGGATTTCTAGGAACTTGTTCTAGAGGATGATCTTTAGTCTAATGATAGTCAGAATGGTGTATTTGGTAGAATGTAAGCATGTTTAAAGTATCAATATAGCGTGAGGAAGACTCAACAGCTTCTGTTCCTGGTTTGAGCAAACGGATTGATAAATTCATAAGCTTTAAACGGTGCATTCTTTGCTTGATCAGTGTTGATTTCCTTAGCACTGAAATCTGTTGGTGGAATAATCAGTTCTGATGTAGGTTGAACATTCAATGTCGGTTGTGTATCTTTTTGTTGAAGATTATCAAAGAGAGCGAAAGACTTAGATACACTTTTGTTTCCTTGATTGAAATATTCTCCATACATAGGACTTAATAGTAATTCCAGATCTTGTAATGATGTATATGTCGTGTCTGATGTAGGAACATCATTTGGAACCAGCTTTGAACTTGAAAGTTCATTGTTGTGGTATTGAATTCCGAGTTCTGTATTATTATGAATAGAAGTCTTTTGTCAATGAGGAGCGAGACCGTAAGTGTTGTCATCAGACGTCATTCTTCGTTGAGGTGCGAGGCATGAATTGTTTTGGTCAGACATAATTTGTAGTTTAGGCGTGGGGCTAGAGTTGTCATAATCTAACACCATATCTTTGATTTCATCAAAGTTGATGTGAATGGATCCCCCTTTTCTATATCCTTTTGATTGTGTTGCATACCCAACAAAAATACATGGATCCCCTTTCTCTTTCATCTTGCCAAGATTTTTACCATCTCTGACTAGGTAACAAGTACATCCAAAATGTGAAGATATGTGAGAGTAGGTTTCCTTTCATTAATGATGTGGTATGGTGTCTTTTCGTGTCTTGGGATAATACGAGATCTATTATGGGTGTAACATGTAGTTGCAATTGCTTCAGCCCAAAAGAAGAGTGGAAGTTTCGAAGCCGAAAGCATTGTTAGAGCAGCCTCAACCAGAGTATGGTTCGTCTTTCAACCACGCCGTTTTTTAGGTGTTCGAGCAATTGTCGTTTGGTGAAAAATTCCTTCTTCTTTGAAGTAGATTGGAGTGTCTTGTTTAAGAACTTCGTGCCTCTGTTAGTTCGAACATTTATCACTTGAGCTTGAAGACCACGTTGAATTATCTTTAGAAAGTCGATAAGTACTTATGGTGTCTCGTCCTTAGATCTCAAAAAATGAGTCCATGTATATCTTGAATAGTCATCAATAATTACCAGAATGTATTTCTTTCCATTGATGCTTTCAACCCGCATTGGACCATATAAGTCCACATGAAGTAGATGTAACCGTCCTTTTGCACTTGAAACAGTTTTTGTCTTAAACTTGCTTCTCTTTGCTTTACCCATTTCGCAAGATGAACACAATTGATCCATTACATACTTCAACTTTAGTAAGCCATTCACAATGTCATTATTAGAGAGCAAGTTAATGGTGTCACAGTTAAGATGAGAGAGACGATGATGCCATAACCATGCTTGACTTGGTGAAGCCTTTGCCATAAAGCATATTGGAGTTGGTGAAGATGATTCCTGAATAGCTATTGTGTAGAGATCAGATCTACGATTACCTGTAAGTAAATTATTTCCCTGAAGATCTCTAACAAAGCATGTCGATTTTTGGAATGCAACTTCCAAATCCGCATCACTTATTTGACCAATGAAGAATAAATTGTGATTTAGGCCTTCGATGTAATAAAACCTTTTAATCGTGATGTTTCCTTAAACCAAATCTCCGTAACCAAGAATTGGTACAAATTGATCATTGTCGAACTGCATCGTACCCATATATATTTCAATGAAATTACACAGCAACTTGAGGTTTCCTGTCATGTGCTTTGTGCATCCAGAGTCTATGATGAATAGGATGATTTGTACGATCTGTAAAACATTTAGAAGACAATAGAGAGTTGGACAAGTTGGATCCCATTTTGTTGAATGGTTTCGAGTTAGTAGTAAACCTTGATTTATCATCTAAAGGTAAGCTATTACTCGAGAACGCATTCTCATTTTTAACCTTGAGTTTCCATATATATCCTGATGCACATTGTTTCTCTATCCACCAAGTCCATGCCTTACCAGTTTTCTCATATAACATCCTAAAGTAACTACTAGATTTATGGATAGTGGTTTCTGAAGCAACTGTTATCTTATGTGGTGTTGCAACAGATTGGTTCGCATTCTTTGTGGGTTTCCTAGTATTAATGGGCACTAACTTATGCTTCTTAGTTCTAGCATTCACGTCATTGATATACTTAACAACACAAGCATCATGATTCGAATTAAACATACATTTTCCAAAAGTTACACAAACAGCTTTAGTATTTAAAGTTCTAGACTTTAAACTATCATTACACGCAGTTACAGACTTTGTTTTATTAGAAAAACTAGAGATCCTATGGTGGTCTTCTACTTGCATCTTCTCAAGCATCACTTGACTATTGTTTGGCATAACCGTTTCTTTCATTTGATTGCTCCTAAGTTGTGGTCTGCTAACACTAGTTCTGTGATTTACTCATGTAGAGGTATACACATGAGGATTAGAATTCCTAATTGTCTTAGGCAACCGATATAACAACCCAAAATTTTCATCAATGTAATTATCTATCTATTATATTAGATGCACTGTAATATCCATCTATTATATATATCATCTTTTTACAGGGAAATTTTTGTTTTATCTCATAATGCAACGTAACTTGCATCTTTAAAGTAAACGAGCTCACGAAACCTCTACCAATGCCATCTATATCTATGTTTATATCATGTAAACATCCTAATATGTCAAGTCTATATCTTAATATCATTTTTACCAAGTGCGTTATCATTTAACATACTTTTCAAAACGTTATATCAAAACAAGCATTAAACGTTAATTTTTATATCAAAACCCTAATTATATGTAATGTATACATATAAAATGAATGTGTAAGCCTTCAAGCATGTGTATAAGTGTACAATGCACAACATTTAAAATATATTTCCCTCCAAGTCAATGTACAACTTATTTAAGCCCAATGTACAAGTCAATAATGCAAGAAAGTCAAACTAGGTCATTTTACCTCCTAAATCACTTTGGTTTCTTACTACCATTTTAGTACAAGGTACAAGCACTTAATGCATGACTCCTAAACCCTAAATCGTCCTAAAACTCTAATCTAAAACCCTAAACCCTAAACGAAACCCTAAAACCCTAATTTCATTTTAAACCTAAAACTAAGCCCTAAACCTTAATCCTAAATCCTAAACCTTAATACTAAACCTTAATCCTACCACTAACCTTAATCCTAAACCCTAATCTATCCTTAATCCTAACCCTAACTAAAATTTAAAACCGAACCAAAAACCAACCTGACACCTTTTTGTTTCATTTTAACCCATTTTTAAGCAACCAAGCACCTTAAGCACCACCATGACCTCACCACCATGTCACCAATCAAGCAACCAAGCACCTCCATCACCACCTTGGCCACCAAGTTTGGCCTTGTCACCTCCTTGTCACCTTCTTGTAGCCGAACCCCTCTAACACCTCACACCTTGCTTAGCTATTTTTCTAGCTCTTCCTAATCCCCTATAGCCTTCATAAGTCACCACTCTACCCACACCTTGGCCACTACTCCAAGAAACTTGGGCACCAAGTTGGTTTTACCCCTATATAAGCCGAAACATACACACCTTTTCATTTCATCCTTAAAACTCAAACACACATGCTCAAATGGAGTTCTAGCCATTCCCTAGCAGTAGTAGAAGATCAAGAGAAGCCCTAAGATTAGAATTTAAGCCAAGAACCAAGAGGAAGAAGCCCTTGAAGTCGTTACTAAGCATGCGAACCCAAAAACCCTCATTCGACCCATTTTGAACTCAAGTAAGCTAAAATCTTGTTTAATAAGCTCACATTCTGTTTTAGATCTTTCATAAGGTTTGTTAGATCATATATAAACTCTTGTTTGAAGCCTTGAATCCTCAAACCCATGTGTTTTTTATTAAAACCCTAAAAAATGACCTGTTTTGATTTTCTAGCTAACGAATCCTTTTTCTAAACTTTTGATATGTTAGAACATCTTATTCTAGCTTATTCTAATAAGCTATAACATGCAAATATCATTTGGAATCCTAAAATAAGCTTGTATGGCTTTTTAGACTTGTTTTGCAAATATATTCCATGCTAGGGGTATATATCATAACTTTCTGAAATTTATAACTAAAGGGGCTGAAAATGTCATTATTCCAAAGTTATAACTATAAAGACCTATCTTGCCAAGTTACAAAGTTGATGGTTTAATATATATAGTATATATATCTATATATAAATATATATATATAAAAAAAATAATATAATAATATATATATATATATATATATATATATATTTATATAATATATATACTTATTTAATAAAGGACTAAACGTTTAAAAGTTTATAAATTCAAGGGTGTAATATTGCTATTTTTTGCAAACTTAAAAATATAAAATAAAATAATTTTATATAAATTATAAAAATATATAATTAATAATATAATGCTCGATTTATTAAACCCGGCAATTTATCGTTATAATCATCGATCGACTCATTATGAAAACAAATTACGTATATATTTAACGTTAATTTATTATACCGACTAACTTTTGAAGAAACTAAAAACTTAACGTATCACGTTACTAGGAGCTTCATGTGAGAGATTTCATTTGGGTATCGCTAGTTTTGACGAGTTTGCAGAATTTACGATTAAAAGTGTCCTGACTCCCTCAACGTTTACTACATGACTCTGAATTATGATGGCCTGAACAGTGATACAATATTTCTATAAATTAACAAATCAAATGTTAAACTTCATGAAGTTTTGAAAGATAAACAATCAAACTAAGACTTGACATATTACCCCAGGTTGCGTGACAAGGATCGATACTTTCACTTGCTATTCTTTTACCAGTCAATCATATTTCCCCTTTAAGCTAGTTCATAGCCTCGCATTTTAAATCTTTTGAATACTTTATAAACCCGCGAGGGGGATACATTCTTCAACCAAAAATTGCATAGTGTTTTCCACTGTATGCTATCCAGAATATTATTGCCTAGTACCTACTGCCAATATTTCTTAATCATGAACCATTAGTCACTTGCGAGTGAACGCGAATATTGTGGATAGATCTATCGGGGTGTGACGACTCTCGTTGGTGTACCTATACTTTCTGGTACCAATAGCACTATATTTGATTATAATGGGTAACTTTGGCAAGTTACCTTTCCACGAGGACATGTGTTCCTTAACCAATGTCACTACGGTGATTTCCATGTTAACGTATTGATGTCATGAGCTTAGGGCAATAACACTGTTTTTCCATAATAATTGTATATGCAATTGTTACAAACTATAGGTGTATAACAACGTAACCCACTATCACTTGTATTCAAACTATTTATCATAAACCTATGAATTTCACTCAACCATTGTGTTGATCTTTTTAGCATGTTTATCTCAGGTAATTGAGCAACTTATGGCACGGAGTGGCACGGACTTGAAGATGGCAAAACTATTACCATTCAAACTTTATATTTTCATATAGATTTTGGGATCTCCTTTTGTAAAACTCTGATATAATATTGAATGATAACTAAATTTTCAAAACGTCTCTTTTGAGTCATTTTCTATGATTATGTCTATTGTACTATGAAGTAATACCCCAGATTAGCTTCCGCTATTATATTTGTCAAAATGGGGGTGTTACAGATTGGTATCAGAGCCACGGTTATAGAGAACAAGGTTGAAACCTTAACTATAACTACTTTTCTTTTTTCCATCCAAGAAAGTCCTCCGTGCCACTACATCTCCTAAATAGTATGTAAAGATACATAACTATTATACTATTATATAAATAACTTATGTTATTTACCGCTGAGTTGTTAACAGAGTGATGTCTTCTCCCAACCATTCTACTTTCGATATTGAGGATGCTTTTTCCTCTAACTTTCCGGACTATACTCCGACTTTACCAGACTATTTCCCAATTTCACTGTGACAATCCGTCAATTTCAGGTCGTTATTTTATTCTCGAGTATTAATTATAATTTTTATTTTTATGTTGAGATATGAACTCACGGCCAACCGGGAGAATTAGGGCTTGCATTTATAAATTACGCGACGTTTACAAAGAACCGGCGAATCCTACGTTAAACATCGACGTTTATATTTCCAAAATGCCGTAGAAATAATTTTGTTGCATTCGTTTTATTTTGTGAGTTTTCATAAACAAACGTTGACATTTAAAATTTTATTTGTCGTAAATAATAATTTCGTATTTTATTACGAATGAAAATTTAAAATATTTATTTTTGACGTTTTGCGAGTCGACGTTTGACCGCGCATTCGTTAATCGTTTCAAGCATCGAAAAAATATACGACGCGACTCGTTATTATTATTTTTTAAGATTTTAAACATATATTTTTTTTCTTTTAAATGTCGTCATTTTGTTCCTTGTCTTGAGCCGGATTCGGGTTTTAAAATGTACACATTTTATTAAATGTTTTAAACCAAGAAAAAGATGACGGAAATAAAAATGGTCTCGAAAGTTTAATCCCGAGCCACAGTGGTTGGTTTTTATTTAAGCAAAAGTGTGGCGTGTCAAAAATATAAAAGAGAAAGGAGGGGAGGACTATTTTTGCCAAAAGCTCAAAATAGGGAAGTATATAAACATATTTCCTTCCATTTCATTTCATTTCTAACAAAACAAAAAGGTGTAAGTGTGTGTGTTCTTATGGCCGGCCACCATGACATCGGAATCCGCCGCCGGAAAAGTTTTCCGGTGACCAGAAACCGCCGTGTCGTCGGAAAACATCACATGCACAATGACCAACTTATATTTTCTGAATCTTCTCTTCATTTCCTACGTATCTATCCAATAAAATAACACATGCAATGAATATTTTTGGAGTAAAGACTAAGCTTGGATTTGAAGTCTACATCAAGTCTTGTTGTTTATTGTTGATATCATGTCATTTCTCGTTATTCTTCGTCTTCATCATTAAGGACACACATCATTCAATAGGTCTATAAACCACATCTCACGGAACTATTCCATTAATGATTCATTAATTTTATTGACTAGTTTTCTTCTCTGCACTTAAGCTCATAGTTTTGAAACTCATATTTTTCACCCCAAGCCAGTTCATTCTTTTCATGTCCAAGAATTCTAGATTCTAGAGATTCTAAGGCTAACTCATAACCCTGAATTTCTAGTCTGGCTCTGCTATGTTTTTCTCTTTCACTATCAAAGTTCTTTTGAAGAGTTTTAAAAGATTAAAGACATTGTTTAGAATAGTTTTATACCTCATTATTAGAAGAACTTGACGAGCTTGAGGAGGAGATAGCCATTAATGCATAATTAACTGGTTCATTAAAATCATTGCTCTAGTCATAGCCTCCTAGACCATCTTGAGCCACCAGTGCTTGTGATGATGGTTCATTTGTTGTTGTATTCCTTTTGCCATTATCACCATAAGATCTTTTCCCTTGGTTCTTTCCTGATTTGCATTTCTTAGCAAAATTCCCTTTCTTGTGATAGTTGTAGCATTCAACATTTGACTTATCAAAGGTAACATGTTATTTTCCTTTGAAATCCAAGTTCTTTCCTGTCTTCTGAATGAATCTTTGCACCCTAACAGTCAACATGGCTACTTGCCATCTAATATCTAATTCTTCTAAGTCATCTTGATTAATCTGCTGCAAATCCTCATTATCAAGTGGAGGACTTGTTGTCTGTTATGCAAAGAAAGAGCATACTACTTCATCAGCACCTGGAGTAGATGAAACCTGACTTGTGGAACTAGTTCCTACAGCAGTATTAACTCCAAAATTTCCACTAGCAATACTAACTTCATTAGTGCTGCTTGTATTCTCAGAAGAAAGAAAAGCCAAGTTTTGAGAATTAGATGTGGAACTTGAAGACCTTTTCATCTCATCTTCATAGACCCTAAGGTTGTTGTAGAGATCATCAATGTCAGTCTGGTCTATGTCTGGCTTATTTCTCATGATTAAAGCAATTTGACTCCATGAAGGAGGAAGACTTCTTAGGAACTTTTGGTTGATATCTTCCTTTGATACTGGAGCAACATGAACCTCCAATTGACTTATGAGTTTTTAAAACCTATCATAAGCCTTATCCAGACTTTCATTTGGTGCAGTGGTAAAGTTTTCAAACTGATGTTTTAAAACATTCCTCTGCATCTTTTTGGATTCATCATTTCATCCAAATCTTGATTTGAATGCAGCCCAGAGAGATTTAGCATCTAGAACATTATGAAACTTAAGGAGATATTCATCAGGTATTGCTAAAAGTAAGATGCTCTTAACTCTTTCCTGATTCCTTTTGGCAGTTAGTTGTTTGGCAGTCTTAGGAGCAGGGGGACCAGATTATTCTCCTGCTGGTGCAGCCTATTCTTGGAGATCTCCATCAACAATTATATTCCATAGGTTATGATCTGTGTGGCATATATATTATCGCATTCTCATGCTCCAAATATCATATTCTCCCTTCTTGATGATTAGGATTTTCATTGCTGTTATAGTTGGTGGAGGAGAGTCTTGTTCTGTCATCTTCCTGGTTTGATTGTAGATCTGCTATAAATAATAGAGTTCTTCTTATTCAGAGTTTCCATACAAGCTCTGATACCACTTGTTGGATCCCTTACTGAATAGATCTTGAACCTTTAGCTTGAAAAGGGTTTGTTACTTTAGATAAATCCAAAGAAACAATAATGAAACACTGATTAAACACTATTGATTATGCGGAAACTAATAAACAATTCTAAGAAGAACAATATTAAGAAAACACAAGAGATCTTCTATCAAACACACACTTTATATTATAACTTGAATCGTACTAGGTTACAAGCTATAACTGCTAATTGATCTCTATTGATCTATATCTATTGACTATGCCTAGGGTTCCTTTTATACACCAAGGAAAACCCTAATGGGCTTACAAACCATGTGAGGAGATAATGCATATCTATTCCTAATTTAACTCATGCATATCTCCTAACAACACGAACTATTATATGCTAGCAGCACTAACTTACTACTAACAACACTAACTATACTAACAATACTAACAATGTACTGTCAGTACTAACTATACACTAATAGTACTAAAGACTTAGACTATTTTCTTCGATCTTTCTCAGCAGTACTAAGTCTTTACTAGCAGCACCAATGTTGAACCAACATCAGTAAGTTGTAAAGTCTTCTAAAACCTAACAATCCTTACCTAAACATGATGTTTACTTGTCAACCTTCATGTTTCTTCATCTTGAGCTTCTTGAACACCAGGAGGATGTATCCAAACACTTTATAACCTTTTAAACTTCAACTTTGATTAGCCTCCAGTCTTTTCAACAACACAACAAAAATACCAACTAAGTTGGCTATGTAGTTTTTGGTAAACTACCAGCCATAAACGAATTTGATATTTCTTTACCAGTAGCCGTTTGCTCTGGAATAGCCAATGCTTCATTGCTATAACATGGTGCACTAATAACCATATAGTTTTTAGTAAACTAAGAACTATCAACGGATTTAAGATGTCTTTACCAAGACCCGTTTGCTTTGGACTAGCTAACTGTTTACTGTGAAGCATGGTGAGTTGAGAACCATATAGTTTTTAGCAAACTATCAGCTGTAAACGGATTTGAGAAGTCTTTACCAAAAGTCGTTTTCTTCTAGACTAGCCAGTTCTTGATGTCTGTTAGACATGGTGAACTGATGACCATTTGTTGTGTGGTTTTGAAACCATCACTCAAAGATCCTTCCCATCTCCATCAAAGTTTTTAGGTTCCAACTCTGTAATCAGCTTCTTGACAAATCTAATCAATTTCAATGCTATAGTACTGTCTTCTTCAGATTCTAACTTCAATTCTAGCATCTGTAACATCACTTTCTTTCTCAAAGGATACTTCTTTTCAACAAGCATATGAATGACTAATCCTACATTAGTCATTAAAGTATGTACCCCTGATGAATAATGTAGCTTCCAACTTATGACATTCCAATCCTGCTGTGAGTTACAAAACTCATCTTTATCAGTTGGATTGAACATTATTATTAAGTCTCCCCGAAGTACTCTGTTAAAACCTTTAGGTGTCTCATCTTGATATCTGTTCATCACAAGTTGATATACAATACACAAATCTTCTCTATCAAATATGGAAAGCACTCTCATCAGAGTACTAAAGTATCTCCTTTGTCCATTACTTCTAATCACCACATTTATATTAATCTCTTCTAAATCTTTAGTTTCATCAAACTGTAGTTTAATTCCATGATACTCAGATTTCCATTCTATGATAGGATACTTCTTGTTAAGTATTTCATAATCCACCTCCTTGTCCTCATTAAAAATTATTGTTAGGCATAATCTCAGCTCATCATTCTCTTTCTCAATATCACTATCAGTTTTATCACCCTTGTAAGTGCCTTGTCTAAATCTTCTTTTCCTTAACTTCATCTTTTTCCTTGTGCCAAGTCTGATTAGATCTTATATATCTAGGATAAACAATAACAATGATTGAATATGCACAGTGGAATTATAAGAACACAATCAAAGTTATCACAAGGTCTTCTTTATTAAACGTTTCCCTATTACCTCAACTATAATTTAGGGCTACACCAACTAACTATGGTGTACTATTTGACTCTCATCAGTCGACTTGCTATCTAACTATCTAGACTCTCATTGGGAGAGCTCTAGTTTTCTATGGATATCTAAACCACACGCCTATGATTCTCTTTATATAGAGAGATATCAAGGCTTATAACAGAAGATAAGAACAAGCAATATATTTAAAGCATTTAAGAATATCTTCTAATATCTTCTGTATCTTTATCATTATAAGGAGATCTTCTGATATCTTCAAAATCTTTATCTTTATCTTCATATTCTCCACCAGCTTGAAGATTTCTTTAATTACAATTTTAGTCCTTTTGTTTCATTCTTTTATTCATTTTGTCTCATCAAATCTAGAATCCCAACAATCTTCCCCTATTTGATGATTACAAAACAAACAAAGTCACGTACAAACTTCCCCTTAACTAGAGAAGTTGAGATGTAATCATCTCTCTAAATGAAACAAAATCTTTAATGCTTCCCCTTGACTTAAGATCTCTTTGAACATGTCACCACACATAATAAGCTGCAAATC
>BQNB010132412.1:0-18629 GCA_026074375.1 Tanacetum coccineum
ACTAGTTAGTACTGTTAGCACTAATACTTAGTACTGGTTACTAAGTAGTTAGTACTGCTAGCACTAAATAGTTAATACTGCTAGTCGTATAACTGTTATGAAAGTTGGTTTTAACCAACTTTAACTGCTTAACTGTCGTCTAGAATTTGTTTTATAAACAGATTCATTAGTCTTAGTTGACATAATGAAAATAGATACAATTCCTTCATTGTTCTTGATTTATGTTTCTTGTGCCTAGAACATAAATTGATATACTCCTTATATTATCCCGATAGAGATTTCGTGCAACCCAGGCATTGATAAGGGTCGAAATACTTTATACGGAAAGTGGATTATTACACGATATAAGCGAGTTATCCAGGATCATCACACACACACACCCCAATTTTTAACATAACCTCCACCTCAAGTACAACGTGACTACCCTCCAACAACCACCTCCGCTCCAAACTCTCCATCAACAACCAACTAATCACATCTTATGCCTACTTTTCTTGCTTTCAAATAATCGTCCAAATTTTTTTTTATCGCAAGCAAGTCTAAAGTTCTTCTATGGCAACTTTGGATCTTTTCTAGTTTAATTTATGTTTCGATATGCTTCTAAGCATATTATTTGATATATGCATGAGTGTGTTTTACACACAATCTCTTTAATCAATGAATGATCTTTTGTCTTAATTATTGATTAATTGATTTTATGGCAAATTATAATACAAAATGTTGCTATATTTTTCCTTCTAACTTGCTACATGTTAGAATATTTTTTTCTTGTGCTTCTAACTTTTTTTTGTAGCATAGTTACCATAGCTCGATTCTTTGGTGCCCTCGAATGAGGAGGAGCACACATCTGATGCTGTCGATTTTACTAACTTCACTCGACGAGACCTTTTTGATTCTACAAAAAAGGGGAGAAATGGACATAAACTCACTAAATACTTGTTTAAAAACAATTTTACAATTAATGAGTTTAGATTTTGTAATCATCAAAAAGGGGGAGATTTTTGATATAAATAATGCCTAAAAACATTATTAATATTTATCGACATCCTTACGTTTTGATAATCACAAAATACAAAAACGTCAAATGTAAAATTAAACGTAAACAAGTAATTAGTAGTAAATATTCATTCCGACACTCTAATCACTTAAAGGTATGAATAAACAAATGCCTAATGCATTTTATGATCAAAGGAAATTTTTATTCAACCTTATACTTTTATAAAATGTTGAAAACATTTTTATAAACATCATAAAACATTTTCTACATTTAAAAGAAATGTTTTATTCAATTGATTTAGATTACCAATAACATTTTCTAGGGGATGACTTTTAGATTCTTTAATGTTTGTTATTTGATATTTTCTAATGAAATATCTTCAAGATCATTTCCTATGGGTTTTGTTTTACTAACCTCAATAGCTTCTTCTTCGACTAATTAATCATCTTCCAATGGTGATGTTTTAGGTGGAGGAGGAGTCTCATCGAAAGTTACATTTAATGATTCTTCTACTTTCATTGTTAAATACTGGACAATTTCCCAACATTTTTGTCTCAACCTTTTGCACTCATTCTTTCTTCTCAAATAGCCAACATATCCTCTCTAAAAATTCTTGACATCTAATCATAAAGCTTATTTTCCAAGTGATCCAAGCTTATTTTCTTAAGTGCAAGAAAGAATACTTCCATCACAAGTAAGAAGTATTACACCTTAAGAGTGTATTGCAATCTTGTTGCATCCATATCATATATTTGTAAATCAATTATATATCTTGTATTTGTGTGTAGTAGCTAGATCTTGTTACTTTGAATTGTATATCTTGTATTTGTATGTAGTAGCTAGATCTTGGCGATCTTTGTAAGTATAGTTAGATCGTGGTGATCTTACCATGTAGTGTTAGATAATTGTGATATAAGTAGTGTGGTAGAGTGACGTCACAAAGTTGTGAAGAAGTCTTGAAGTTGTGAAGTAGTGAACATGTCGTGAAGTTGTGTTGTGATAGATTGGTTGTAGCTAAGATTATTTAGCTTTGTGTCGTAAATCGGTGTAAGTAACGTTGTGTACGGTTTTCTCCGCCATAAGGGAGTTTGTTGACATAGTGAAGAAAACTCTCGAGTTAGGTGCTCAGGGAGTGGAGTAAGGCGAAGAGGTGCTTCGTTACCGAACAACTATAAATCCTCGTGTTGTGGTTTGATTGTTCTTACTCTTATCTCTTGTCTTTATCATTTCATATACTTATATTGTTCATATTGTGCAAGCATTGAATTTACAAAAAGTCGAATTTAAGTTTCACAAACAAACATAAACCTTAAATTAAAAAGCCGTAAACTATTCAACCCCCCTTCTAGTTTTCCACATACCTTATTGACCTGAGAAAAACATGCTTTAAAACGTCAACATAAAGTTGGAGAATTCACAGGTTTGATAGATGTATAAAGTAGGACCGCATGATTTCCTAATGTAAGACATGTAACACATATAATATCTCAAAAGTAATTACGAAATGCACTAAGCTCATGACACTGAAGCTACAACATATATGTATGCAAATTAATGCAAATAATGTGCCTGTGTAGATGTTCAACCCGCGACATCCAAATTGTTATGACATGGTATACATTCATCGTTTCGGACCTCCGAAACTAGTGAGCGCCACTCACCCGAACGGGGATGTCAATCCCAAATAGATCTATTCATAACATTCGCGCTTACAATTTAGTAATTAACAGTTCATGATTCATGGGCATAGTGGGTTATAGCTACTTAGGCAAACTCGTAATTTATATAAAAGTGTACTTGCGTCCAATCGTAAAACAATGCATGTTTCTCACCCCAAAAGCTGTAAATCATTGTATTGTATAAAAATGGGGCTATGAACTCGCCATAAGTAAATTATTTGATTATCTAAATCAAATATGTAAATCGTCTTGGCAAACCGAATGCAACCTAATTAATTGTATGTCGTATAAGTATAATGTATTTAATATAAACACAATATCACATGTTATATAGTTACACCATCACCTAATAGTTTTTGTTAACTTTTAAAAGTTAAAATAATAATTAAATCGTACTTTGTTAAATAAAGGTATATGTATTCGTATCCGTAAAGAAAATATCATTTTTCGCTCAACAATGTATTATTTGTTAAAAATATATGATTTAATATTTTTATTGATTATGTAATGATATTATATAATTAATTTAATTGTTTTATAAAATAATGTATAAAAGTGAAAATAGTGCACAAGGTTTTATAAACATCATATCTTTATCGTTTTAACTTCGTTTTACGCGTTTCTTATGTCCACGGTTTCGTATTCAGAAAATCTATCAAAATATTATAATTAAAACCTTTATTTAGGAAAATTAATTCCCAAAGTTTACAGTCATGAACAGTAATATATTTTTATAAATTTACTTTTATAAAAATACTTTTTAACTTAAACTTGTAAATAACGTATCACCTTCATTTTAACTCCGTTTTTCGAGTTTCTTACATGTTTAGATTCCTCATAAAAAATTAATATCTTTATAAAACATTTCCCTTAAGTTATCAGATCTGAAACAGTGAAGATTTTCATAAAATAACTTTTATGAAACACTTTTATATATTTAATTATCGTAAACTTAAAAATGTCATATCTTTTTTGTTATAGCTCGATTTTTCAAGTTTCTTATATGCTTACGATCCTTGTGAAAGGTACTAATTAAATAAAATATAAAATAAATATATTTATATACGAATTCAAACATTAGGTATTTAAGTTTTTACATAATTAGTTTTATACACTTGTTTTATATACTTTTCACTTTATTAAACCATTACAAGTCATCTAACTTATGAAATGACATAACTTGATGTATCTTAAGTCCTCTATAATGTGTTCATAATACTTGTCCATGAATAAGTGTCCTCAAAATCATTTGTTCATAACTTTTGTAATTAAAACTTTTAACACAAAATAATTTATAACCTAAACATATAAATTAGTTTCCACTTGTATACAATGTGTACTTCCATTTTAAGTATTATTCCACTAACTTACATATGAAATTCAAACGATAATTACCTTTTCAACATCTCATAATTTCATGAAAATAACCTAGGTGGTGTTTAACATATATAACAAGCATGAAAAACATAGGTAAATGAATAATGAAATGTTTAGGGTTTAAATGAACCTTAGAGAGGTGTAGTAAGATCAAGAACACAAGCTTACACTTAAGCTTGAACCAAATAAAGTAAACCCAAGATTAAAACCCTAATGAAACCCTAATTTCTTTTCTTGCTTCAAACCCTTGCTAATACCAAAACCCAAGCTTCCAAATCAACCTCAATCACCTTAGATATGATCACTAGTAATGCTAGAACACTTGTAGCCTTGTAGGAATCAAAAACTATGAAACCCTAATTGATGAATAGTGAGCCGTGGGTATGAGGTGGTTTTGAGAGAGTTTTGCTAGTGAATTATGAGAGTGTATGATAAATGAATATGGGACTTACCTTATGTAGTAACTAGGAATGTCCAAAACAACCTTAAACAAAACCTTGGACTTGAAATGGTTTAGGGTACAAGAGCAAAGAGCTCTCCTCCTACCTATGCCCATACACGGCTGAAAATGGAGGAGAGTACCCTTGACAAGCCAATTTCTAGATACATGGGTCTTATGTGTACTTGTGTGTAAGGTTTGACTAGGATAACATTACTTAGTGGAGAGTTTAAGGTTTAATTCTTGTATACAACACTTGGATCCGGTTCTAAGTGCTTCATGGGTAGAAAAAGAATTATTTTTTATGTATTGGGTATAATTGTGGGTATTGGTTTGAGTATAGATAGGTATCGGTGCTTCCGGGTATGCCTAAATGTAATTTATTGCGAAACGTAGACGTTTTACGTAACCAATAAAAATAAATTATGAAAAGCTATAAATTATACTCTTAATAATTATATAACACTTGCTTGATGTAAACTTTAACTTGTTTGATGTCCGTTTACGTTGAACGTTAATTTTTAGTTTATGCGATTTAACTATATGATAATAATTAAAAGCGAACGCGTAAAACTCTAAAAACAAATAATGGTAATAATTGGGTCGGGAAATGACCTGAAATAACAGATTGTTACAAATTTGGTTCGGTTTAAGCAAAGTTGGTTCAGTTATAAGTTTGGTTTAGTTTCGGTCTTCGATATATTCAGTTATTACCTAAATAATGAACATCCTTTGTTTTTACTTTGATATTCATAATATCATAGATATATGGACTTTGGTTATTATGATTAATTGAATCCAATGATTATGATAATAATAACTAAAAATAACAATAATGTTACATATATAAAGTCTAAAGGGTATTCATTAAATTTTAAACTTATTAAAACCTATGAAAACCTATAAAATTACTTTTTTAAAAATTATACACGATGAATATATTAAAAAAATATGACAAATAAGTAGAAGAAAGAGTAGTGGTAAGCCACCCTTTAATGAAGAAACAAACTATATGCTTTGAACAAGCTAAAAAACACAACGACCATAACTTAACAATCAACTAGAAATCACAACAAAAAAACAACAATACCTATGGATTTTTAGCTGCAAAACGTGAAGCAATTATCCACCGTCAGAAAGAATGCTTGGAATTTTCCAGGTGCGTCTCATATTGTACCTTAAGCAAAAGATCCAATTCAATCAAATCAACAAGCGCAAATAGCTTCACGTCTTAACCGCGACCTATATAATACATATATAGCGGTACGTGACTAAAAGTATAATAACTCATATAATACATACTTGCATATATATATATATATATATATATATATATATATATATATATCACTATTACGTACATACAATCGTATACTATAATCTCCAAGTGCGACACAAAACATTTCACTTTGACGCAATAAACAAATTTCGCCACTTTTTACATAAGTACCATTTGTAGAAAGTTACCGAAAATAAGATAATATATATCGAATGTCATAATTCGTTATTAATTAACTAACATTACGAACCCTTTGCTCATTATAGACTATATTCAAAAGTTTACGCAAGTTTGACTTTCAAAAGTCAAACTTCGTAGTTGACTTTTTACCCCAAACTTGACTCGGCCGTAAAACGTTCATTATTAAGAGTTACGTGACGATCCACCTATCATTTGACATTATCAAAAAAATAACTTTCAAAAATTTCTCAACTCGCTACGGGTAAGTCAAACTTTCTGGTCAAACTTGGTCAACCCAAAACCTATCAAAACGACATTTTTGACATAATCCGACTATCAAAACATGCTTAGCTATCCTATTTAATCATACCAAAACCATCAAACTTTGGTCAATAACCAAATACGCTTTCAATAATTTC
Source organism: Tanacetum coccineum (assembly GCA_026074375.1). NCBI lineage: Eukaryota > Viridiplantae > Streptophyta > Magnoliopsida > Asterales > Asteraceae > Tanacetum > Tanacetum coccineum. Next base: position 6,371 of record BQNB010132412.1, read on the forward strand.
CGCACTTGAATCTTATAGCAATAATCATGTAACACGCCATATACACTAATTAACCAACACATAAACATAAATAAAAGCTCACAATGCTTATAAGAAAATCAAACTATGGTTTCCCTTGGCCTTTTGAAATCGGACGAACACCCAACAAACCAAACAAAACCTTTTTCAATCAACCAACTTCAATACAACACTAATCTAACCCCTTTGAACACCCTTTTATACACGAAAATGGCAAGAACCAACCAAAAATATAACTTCTTCAAATCTTATTGCATGTAGGATTTTAATAGTGGGATTTGTAACTCTTAAAACAAGGATTAATAATATGTAAACGGATTTAATTTCATGTCGGAAAATTGGCTGAAAAGTGGTGGTGGCCGGTCGAAGAGAGCAAGAGATGAGAAGGAAGAGAAATTTTGTTAGTAAAAAGTTATAAGTGTGTGTGTGTGAGAGAGGTCCTATTTAGAGAAAAGTAGTTTGGCAATTTGGCAATTCTAGTCCCTCCATCTTAAACCCCTTAAAACTAGTACAAAGCATCTATGTCGTTAATAAAATCGGCCAAAGACTCGGGTTACACCATGTTAGTAAATATTTTAAATCCGTCCTACTAATTTTCCTTTAAAAGGTTTAATAAAACGTTAACTCACGTAAAACACGACCTTTAAACAAGGTTTTTACAAAAACTCAGGGAAACACCGTAAAATACAAAAATAACATAATCACACTCTCGGAGCAACAATATAATTTTTTTGACTTTCTTAGACGCTAAAAACAAATATAAACTCAATTACGGCTTGAAATTACCCTATAAAATGGAAATTTTCACCGAACCTTATATTGCCTAAACTACTATAATCAATTACGTAGCAAAAATAATTATCATAGCTCGGGAGAAACGTTGACCTGAAACTCGGGTTGTTACATTCTCCCCTCCTTTAGGGAGCGTCGTCTCGGTGCTCAACTCGACTTATCCGCTTTTCCTCGCTTCGTCCTTAATTTAAAAAAGATAAGGGTACTTTTTCTTAATCTGATCCTCACGTTCCCAAGTAAATTCTGGACCTCTTTACGAATTCCAATGAACTTTAACAATAGGTATCCGACTTTGCTTAAGTCACTTGACCTCTTTATCAACAACTTCTGTTGGCTCTTTGATCACATGCAACTTATCATCAAGTTGAATCTCATCCATCGGAACAACAATGTTGCCTTCCGCTAAACATTTCTTAAGATTCGAAAATCAAAAAGTACTATGAATCCCCTTCAACTCTTCATGTAACTCCAATGTATAAGCTACAGGACCAACTCTAGCTAAAATCTTGAATGAACCAATGTAACATGGACTTAACTTTCTGCTCTTTCCAAAACGCACATCGCCCTTCCATGGCGATACCTTGAGCAGTATCATATCACCGGCTTCAAATTCCAATGGCTTAGCTCTCCTATCTGCGTAGATTTTTTGGCGACTATACGGGTAGTTAACAAACGGTTCTTAATATGAATGATCTTCTCAGTCTTATCACGGATCAATTCTGGACCGGTGAGTTGGTTATCCCCAACCTCACTCCAGCATACAGGTGATCTACATTTCCGTCCATACAAAGCCTCATATTGTAACACCCTAAAAATTTGTCGCAGCAGAAATGTGTCCGGGGGCGTTACTTCATAATACACAGCGCTAGATACAAGGAACGCTTCTAAAATGTGTCGTTTGAAAATTAATCTCGTTGATTTCCTTGATAATTGATTAACATTTGTCCTATAGGTGCATCACAATGTACAGCTTGAAAACAACCCATCGAGATTGATCATTTATATGTAGGAGATAGAAATCCATGAATGAAAATCTTGTCAAATTTTAGACCTAGTGCACATCAAGGTAGGCCAAGCTTAATTCACCTTGAGTAAAAAAACTAGCTTAAATATGTGTCACATAAAGTTGGTGAGTTCATAGATTTGTTTAAGTATAAATTGTTGAACCATGGTTCGGAAAGTGTGTATGGACCATTTAAATCCTTAAATGTCCTTCCTAAATGTATGTATGATTTTAGTAAAATCAAATATGTTATAAAGTATGCATGAACCATTTCAAATCCCCAAATGTCACAAAAATGTACATTATGAACGTTGAACCGCAAGTGTTCAAAGCATGGTATGATATTTTATATATTTTTTTATATCACACCATAATGTTTCAGTATGTATTGTCACTTCTACTTCAAGGCACGGTAAAATATTCATGTGTGTATAAAATAATGATTACAATTACTCTAAGTTCATGAAACCGATGCACTATGTACCCATCGTAGGTGTCCCCCCCCCCCCCCTCCCCCCCACCCCCCCCCCCCCCCCCCCCCCCCCCCCACCCCCCCCCCCCCCCCCCCCCCCCCCCCCCCCCCTCCCCCCCCCCCCCTTCCCCCGTTTTTTTTCCCTCCTATCCCCCACCTCCCCCCCCGGGTTTCCCCCCCCCCCCCCCCTCAAGAACACCTTGGCCAGAAACTAATGCGAAAACCTTATGCTACCCACACGGGTGTCCCCTCCAAGAACAACCCGAGGCGTACCCTCGATGGTGTCCCCTCCAAGTACACAGGCAGTAATAGAATATGTGCCCTCACAGTGTCCCTCTAAGAACACCGGGCAGTAATGAATATGTGCCCCTCGCAAGTGTCCCCTCCAAGAACACAAGGCAGTAATGAATATGTGCCCCTCGCAGGTGTCCCCTCCACGAACACCCGGGCATTTACTTGTAGTTATCAGTTCAATCCGCTTTAGCTAATCCGTAATCATTTCAAAAGTAAAGTATGTATTTATGACCAAATATGAAGTCAAATAATGTATCCCATAGCGAACTATGTAAATGAGTATGCAAACCAATTTGTAAACGATCATGTAACAAGCATAAGTCAATCATGTGAATGAATTTGCAAACAAGCATGTTCCCACCCCAAAAATATATGTAAAACCGGTAAAACATGGGGCTATAAACTCACATTGATGTTGCAGAACGATTGGCAGAAATGCACATATTAAGCATAACACGAACGGAAACCGGAACGGCTCGACCAAGAAGATGAAATCTATCTTAACGACTATGACCCACTAGCCTAGGATAATGCATTTGAGTTTTCCGATGGATAGTTACTTCAACGCGACACGTTGATAAAGTTTTAGATTTCCAAGTTGTAATAGTTTGGTGGTTGGTTAAATAAAATAAATCGAAAAGTAAACGCAAGGTGTGTAATATATTCCGTATATATTACATATCAAAATGAACAAGTATATAATTCGTATCGTGAATTATATAACAATGTTAAACAACCGAAAGAATAATTCGAAATGTATATAATACATGACATGTATTATATATAAGGAAAGTACTATATAAGAGACGTGAGAATAATAATTAAAACACACATTTCGACACGTGTTCGGAAAATCACCAATTTAATTATTAACAGTTCTCGTATAAAAGTAACGCACGTTTTAATGTTACGAATCATATAACCGATGTTTGTAAAGCTTTTACAAAAGTCATGATTTCATCTTATAGTCAGGAATTTATAAAATAATATTTTATAAATTAGTATTTCGTTTCCTTGACGGTTGTAGCTAAAATAGTTATCCCGTTTGTAAAAGTATAGTTTTCGTTTGTTTATCCGGTTTTTGTATAATTTCGAATTAATAATCTTAAAACTATATAACTTCGCCCTTTTATCGAGTTTTTCTAAGATAATAGAAATCATAGTGAAATTACTAAGTATAGAAAGTTATAGAAATTTTCTGCATAACCTTTTTGTTTATACAACGTTTCCCACGTTTATAAAATTTAATGTTTTCCACTTAATCACTATTAATGTGCAATTACTACGTGTTTCAATTTCAATATATATGTATATAAACGAAATCAAAAATAAGTAAAACCAACCACACCCTAACTGCTAAGCCAAACGCCCCTAACTGCACAACCAAACGCCCCTAACTGCACAACCAAACGTCCCTAACTGCACAACCAAACGCACCCTAACTGCTGTTAACCCAAACGCACCCTTATGGTGAAACTGCTAACCCAAACGCACCCGTTTAGTTATTTTGTTAAACCAAACGCACCCGTTAGCTTTTTCTGTTCACCCAAACGCTCCTACTGCTATTAAACCCAAACGCACCCTATTTGATCTATACTAAACCAAACGCACCCTTTTTGCTGCTAACCCCACAAACAAACACCCCTATGGCTGTTAAACACCAAACGCACCCCTCTTGATGCTCTTGTTAAAATCAAACGCACCCTTTTGGTGCTTGTTACCAAAGCCAAACGCACCTTTTACGTTTCTATATCCACCAAACGCACCCTAATCTGTTTTATACAAAACCAAACGCACCCTATGTGGGTGGCTGCCACCCAAACCCACCCTATGGTGGTGGCTGACCCGAAACCCAACGCACCCTTCGGTGCTTATTTTACAAACCCAACGCACCCCCTTGGCGTGATGAAGAACCACACGCACCCTTGGTGCATTGAAAACCACACGCACCCCTTTTGGTGCGGCTGGAGGTGGTGGTGAAGAGATGGTGGTGATGACGACGTCGCGATGATGATGACGGTGGTGGTGTGGGGCTGAGATGGTGGCGACGAGTTGATGATGGCGGCGGCTGTGGTGGGTGTGGCAGCGGTGGTACGAGGGGTGGTGTGGAGGTGGCGCGTGGCGGCGAGTGGGGTAGTAGATCGGAGGTAGATCTACATTTTTATATATTTTTGGGGTGGCGGCCGGCTGTGGCGACGGTAGCCGGAAAAGTGGCCGGAGGTGGGGGCGGCGGTGGCCGGAAAATGGGAGAAAAGAGGGAGAGGTGTATGTGTGTGTGTATAAATTTTATCAAATGAAAAAAAATGTATATAACTTTTATATATATATTTATATATAAAAGTTATAAAACAAATGTGACAAGTCACAAAAAGATGAGGGTTAATTTGTAAATGTTTCCTCAGGGACCAAAAGTGTAACTTTGGTAATATAACAGTTCGAGACTCGTTTAGGCCATTTAACAGATTATTTAAAATACGAAACTTGCGCCATTGCGTTTCAAATCATTTTTCTGATAAAAATGAGTATTTACTTGATAGTATTTCATAAATATTTTTATAACATTTATAAAAATATTTGTTATTTATTTGATAATCCGGTTATGCCTTGTCCGAAAAAAATAAATTTTAACTCGAATATTCGCGTTATCAACAAACGCTTTTGAATAAAATGCTAAATGATTTTATTTAATATTTTTATTAAATAAATAGTGATAATTAAAAATAAATTTAATTATTTTTGTGTCGGTACGCGTTGTGTGCGCTGTTCAAAATTTTGCGAGGGTATTTCGGTCATTTTCTGCTTGTTTTCGGGTCTCGGACAAAACTAAAAAGTTGTCCGGAATGTCGTTTTACATCAAATTGCTTTAGAGTCCGAGTCGTGAAAACGTGATCTAGCGGTTCGTTTTTGATAAGTCAGCTTAAAAATAACATATATCTTTTCGTTTTCAAGTCAAATAAGTTAAAAATAAATTTGCGCCTCGAGGTAATGTAATAATAAATATGATTTATTATTAAAATATGTTCCGAAAATTTTACCGGTTACGCGGTAATCGTTTTTATGCGATAATAAGACGTCAAAAGTCAAAAAGTCAAATCAGACCCAAAAAGTCAAAGGGTAAAATAGTCATTTAAAATTCTGAAAATTGCCGAATGTTACAAATATGGTGCAGTCTTAATGCTCGCGTGATAACTATTGTTGTATGAGAACTCAACCAATGGCAGAATGGTTTATCCCAACTACTTCCAAAGTCGATCACACAGGCACGCAACATATCTTCCAGCGTTTGTATAGTCCTTTCGCTTTGACCATCCGTTTGAGGGTGGTAAGCGGTACTCATATCCAAATTCGTCCCCAACGCTTTCTGAAGCGATCTCTAGAATCTCGACGTAAAATGGCTATCTCGATCTGAAATGATCGAAATAGGAACACCATGCCTACACACAACTTCCTTCAAATAAAGTTGTGTGAGCTTCTCCATGCTATCCGTTTTCTTCATTGGTAGGAAATGAGCTGATTTGGTCAATCAGTCGACAATAACCCAAATTGTATCATACCCACTTAATGTTTTTGGTATTCCACTCACAAAATCCATAGTAATCCTTTCCTACTTCCAAACTAGAATCTCAGGTTGTTGCAGCAACCCAGACGGTTTCTGATGCTCAGCTTTAACCTTCGCACAAGTCAAACATTTGCTTACATACGTGGCAATATCAGCTTTCATATTCGGCCACCAGTACAACATGCTTCAAATTCTGTACTCCTGTCCTGATCCTGGTTGGATAGAATGCTTGGACTTATGCGACTCATGCATAACCAAATCCCTCAATCCACCGAATCGTGGCAACCAAACACGATTTCCAAAACAACGTGTTCCATCAGGGCGAAACTCAAAGATTTGCTTAATCAATCTCACCAAATTCTCTGCTCTTACATTCTTCCTTTTCATTGATCCTTCTGGCCTTCGAATCTGCTTTGGTAGTCATTGTGACAGTCTTCATCAAAGCTCAAACTTGCAATGGCTTTTCCTTTCCTTCCGACTTAGCGTCAGCCACAACATTCACTTTCCAAGATGATACGAATTTCACAATCATTATCACTCACACTCAATTCCATTCTCTGTTGTTCAAGTTCAGCTCTTCTGATTCAAAATATATTATTGCGCTCTTGTAATTGTGAAAACAACACACTTCGGCCCATACAAATAATGTCTCATAACCTAGAGCGAATTAACTGGCTAGCTAAACTCAAATAGCTGAGTAGCGTTAATTATCTTCAGGACTTCATTTATCAAGAAGCATTTCTTTCACCTTCTTTCTCTTTTCATCAAACTCGGCTCCTTACACATTTAAGGGTGACGCATCGTATACAACACTAAATCTTCTTGTTCCTAAGGCAATGCTAAGAGCGAGTGCACTAACAACTTTGCTTAAGTGTCTGAAAAGTTGCATCGTCTCTTTTCCCCACTCGTATTCCTTATCTTTCTAAGTCAACTTAGTCAGCGGCTTAGGAATCAAAGAAAAACCTTCAATAAACCTCCTATAGTAACCAGCCAATCTAAGAAATTGCCTCACCTTCGTTGGCGTCATCGGTGCAACCTAATTCTTAGTGGCTTCGATCTTGGCAGGTTCAACATGAACACCATTATGATTAATCACATGACCAAGAAATTGTAACGAATCTAGCCAAAAATCAAACTTTGAAAACTTGGCGTACAATCTCTCTTTCTTAAGAAGCTCCAAAATAATCTTCAAATGCCTTCCATGCTCTTCTTCGTCCTTGGAATAAACCAAAATATCATCGATGAACACTATGATGAACTTATCAAGATATTATGGCTTTCATACTCGGTTTATCAAGTCCATAAACATAGCAGGCGCATTAGTCAATCCAAACAGCATCACTTGGAACTCAAAGTGACCGTACTGAGTTTTGAATGCAGTTATTGGAATGTCTTCTTCTTTAATGTGTAACTGATGATATCCTGATCGCATATCGATCTTAGAATATACGCTAGAACCTTGAAGTTGGTCAAATAACTCGTCGATTCTTAGGAGAGGATAATGATTCTTGACAGTCAATTTGTTTAACTCGCGGTAATCTATACACATTCTAAAAGATCCATCTTTCTTCTTTAGAAACAACACTGGTGCTCCCCACAGTGATGAACTCAGACGAATAAATCCTTTCTCCAGCAGCTCTTGCAATTGTATCGACAACTATCTGATAGGTCACATGAATCTCGAATCAATCATATCAACATGTAAGATTAGATGAGAATCGGGGAAGTAAAGGGAGAAGAATTCAAGTCTTATTATGGGGGCGGGGGGGGAAATGAGATGTTATATTACAAGGTATCACCCTCTAATTTGAAGATTAGATGGCTATTTATAGCAAGGGAGGGAGGCTTCCCCTTCCTTATTTCCTAACTTGTCTAATATAGTCCTAGACTTGGTTATTATGCTATTTCTTATTAAAGCATAATAAACCTTATTAAAGCTATATTAAACTAAACAAAATAATGTCTAATAACAAATTTATAATAAAACCCACAATAATCGACACTTTTCCATAAATCATAACAATCTCCCCCTAAGGTCGTTTATTCTGGGCGTTCCCTCCTTGGGTCAAAGTGGTCTTCATTCACCACCTCCCAGTACAACTCCATTTCTAATTTTGAATCTCGATAATTCAATCAAACTTCTATCTCTTCTTTCACAACAAGAATTTAAGAAACTCAAACTTCATCATTTGTGAGTTCTTTTTGCACATAGCCATACTGACATCATTATAATAACCTTTCTTTAGTCCTTCAAGGCATTTTTTCTCAGTTTTGCATCTCAAAAACTTATGTATCTCTGATTTCTCATACCCTTTTCTCTTCTTGCTATTAGTGTAAGTGATTCCATGTAGGGTCATAAAAAACATTAGAAAAAACACATCATATTCTTTAATTCCTGGGAATGTAATGTTTGGTGCAGTGAGATTAATCTTCTGTTGATAGCTTTCGATTCCAAGTTGAAAATCGTGCACTCTTTCCCATATCACTGAACTCCTGATGAACACTGATAGAGACCATAGCAATCCTGTATTAGCATAATCAGGTACCTTGTTATTCACGATCAGCAGATACATGTCTTCAATGTCATTCTTTATTGATGGTTTTATAATCTGGCTCGGTTATACATATGAATCATTAGCTCTTCTTGCCACAATCTCTGTGATAAACTTATGTTCATGACCCAATTCCCAGTATGTCTTGATGACTTGAACGATCTTAGAGTTTGAATAGATCTCTTCCTTCGGTCTTCCAGGTTCTTTCTGTCTCCTTATGTAGAAGATCTTCGCATGAGGATTCTTCCAGTTTTCAACACCATATCTTGCATAAGGATTAAACTTCTTTATACACTTATTAACCCATCTGGAAGTCCGTTCTTCAATGTCTACAACATTGAAGGACAATGCTCGAATATTTATTGAAGTGCAAAAACGATCTTCTCAAGACTGAATTTCCTTTCTTCAAGTACAAAAGGTCTTGATTGATCAGAGATAGTGCTGGAGCCTTCAGGATCTCTTTGACAGCTTTAAACTTATGATGTGATCTTTTGTGGGATGCGGAGGAGACAAGAATGTCACCTTTCTGCTTTCCTAAACAATGTCACTTTGCAAGAAATTCTTCATCTGATCAATGTGATACTGATGTTCATCTCCTGAAGTACATCTTTGTCTTAGCATCTCATCCGCCATCTTCTTCAACTTAGCTTCATCAATTGTCAAAGATATCTCTTCCATGATGTCTTGTGTTACTTGCTTAGTTGGAATCTCATCATCATCAGAAGCATAAGAATTAGTCCAGAAATCAAATTCATCATCTTGTTCTTGATTACCTGAAGTAGAAGGACCTGGTTCCTCTACATTAACTTGTCCAGACGATGACTCTCCAGATACATATGCTTCATACTCCGATGTCTTCTGCCTTTTTGCACTATTCTCCCCCTCAGGATGAGCATCATCATGAGGATCGTCCTGATCTCTTGTGCGAACGGCAGAAGATCTACAAGCAGTTTGTGGTACCTGAGTCTTCTCAAACTTCATCTGGAGAGCCAACCAGATTGCTATGTCTTGTTGTTGTAACAGAGGATCAGCCTTCATAGCAAGGTACAATTGATGTTGTTGTTCTGGAACAGAGGATGATTGAACTTGTGCCGGATGAACATGAAGAATATGACCCGACATATAACTGCGTACAGATGCATCAACTAAAGAAGGAATAGCATTGTCAATTGCATTTTGAATCTGTGATGATATATGTGCCTGCATACGCCCACGTTCTTGCAAGATAGCTTTAGAGATTAATCTTTCCGTCTCTTCTTTAGTCGTTTTCCTTTCCAGAATCAACCCTTCCGCAAGATACACAGGAACTTGATCTCGAACTTGCGCAGGAACTTCCTTCTTAACTTGCTCCGTTACTTTCTCTTTCACCAACGAGGGTAGCGTTTCCATCATGACATCATGAAGATTATCAGCAAGTTGATCACTTGATGTCCGTGGCATGAACCTTTTCTTGAGATGTGCAAATAAGTAACCATATCGTCCCTGTAATTCATGAAAGAAACTCTTGTATCTTTTGAATCGATTGGGTTTTGCCTTGATCAATGATAGAAGACGATTGGTTTTTGTTAACTTTGGTTCAGATGAACCTGATGATGGTGTAGGATGAGTAACCGTCAATTCCTGGAGTTTCTCGGTATCCGAAGATACGAGAGTAGAGAGATTCCTAGGTGATCTAGTTGGTGAGGGAATTGGTGAAATCCTAGTCTCCTCTACATTCTTCCCTTTCACCCTTCTCCTTAATTCAAACACTTCATCAGTTATTTCATCTTCTTCATCATCAACATTTATAGGTGTAACAATATTGGTAACATCTACCATTGGAGTATCTTTATCTGGTTCCACATCCGTGTCCTTTATAGTATCTTTCTCCTTTTCCTGAACAATCTCTACCTCTGGACTTTCCTTATCACTCCTTGGCTCTAACCTAGTGCCGGGAATAGATGTGTCATCATTCCTAGGGGGTGAACTATCATCAACATTCTCAGGATCTTCAACAAGCTTCTCAATCTCCTCAGCTGCCAAGTGCTCGTATACCAGTGCCACATTTTCTCTTGCTTCTTGTTCTTCATGACTCTTGTGCTCAGCAAGACTTACTTGAATCGTGTCTTGTAAAATCATCTCATCAGCTTTTTCTGCTGATGGCACTGGAACAGGTGGTGTTAGTCATGCAGATTGCCTTGACGGTAATCGAAAACGAATCACAGTTGATCATTTTGGAACACTTGACTCAGCTGTCTCCGTAGCAGGGTTAGGTGACCTAGGGGCGCTAGGTGTCCTATGCGTTCCCTGGGTAGACTCAGTCGGCTGTGACTGAGTCAGAGGAACATCTAGCCCAAACACCTCTGCATACATCTTATAATGCTCTGTAAGCTTCATCTCATCTGTGATCATCCATGCTGGTATCCGCATCCCAACCTTGTTCTTGTTTCTTCCTGAATTGAAGATATTCTTCATAATATCATCATCTTGAAGATTGTGATAAGCATCTCGAGCACGTCTTGAAATGTCAGGAAAGATAGTCATATAATGATTGATGATGATCTTCGTAAATCGTAGGTATGGGATCGAAGTGGCAGGATGATGAAGCGAATAGTAAATACCTTCCCACATTAACTCCGCATAATCCACTTGAATGTTATTGACAAAGCAGTATAACATTTGCATTATTTGCAACGGTGGTTGGTCCTATCCCGTAACGCGTGTAGTCAAGCACTTGGAGAATATCTTGCATAACGTCTGCCAAGGCTATAGAAGACCAGATATCCTGAAATTAGAAACAGTCTTGAGTTCCATTGTAAATCCCAACACTTGTTTGTAAAATGGAACCATATCAGAGAATAATGGTAGTGGCACAAATGAAGCATGATTGTTATCATTTGCTTGTGGCTGAATCATAACGGATGATTCTTAATAATATTCATCAGAATCTTGCTCTCTGATGGACATTGCACATGCTCCAACTCAACCTTCTTGTTTGCATCCATAAGGTCATATCGCTTGTTTGGAGGACACAGTTCATCTGGATGAACATCATTTGCATGTTGTTGTTGTGTCATGATGATAACTGAATGAATACAAGTGAGGTGTTAGGAAACAAATAATTCTTTTGACATTTTTGTCTTTTTCCTCTGTGTCTGTTTTTATATGTTTTGGCAATTCTTTTTGAACATATCTTTGATCAGTTTCTTTCTCATGTGCTCATTCTTTCTTTTTCTAGCACATGCCATACGCTTTATTCGAATTATTCTTTTGATTTACCATTTTTTTGTGTTCTGGCATTTCTTTTTCGAACATACTTTTGATTTGCTTTTTCGCATATGGTTTTAGCTCTCTCTTTCTGTTTTTAGAATATCCTCACCAAAAATTCTTTGTGACATGATACTCTCTCAAGAAGGATGAAGATTTCTATTTTGATTTGAATCAAGACACAATTATGAAAAATTCAAGAGAAATCCTTCAACTTCTTAAAATTGTTTTAAGAAAGAGTATGATTTTAACACCCCCAAATTTACACGCAGCGGAACCAACAATTTGGGTGTTAAATAATAGTACAATAGTCATAAAATATA
>BQNB010132413.1:0-18628 GCA_026074375.1 Tanacetum coccineum
GACTTCACTAAGTCTTCACACACTCATAAGATATACACTCTTGGATTGACACACAATCCAAATCACACCAATATACAATATATACACTTAGATCTACACGCGATCCAATTTATACAACGACACAAAACAAATGTAATGAATGTTTGTGATCTTGAAAAAGAAAAGAGAGAGATCACTTGATAACAATTCGTATAGAGAAGAATACGATTTTTCTTCTCTTGCACTTGATTAGAAGGTGAAGAAGGGAGGAAGAAAGAATTAATCACTTGAAACAAAATCAAGGAATGTTAGTGATCAAGATATGTGTTTTAGAAAGAAAGAAAGGAAAAAGAGAGAAAACTAGATCTGATAGAATTTTTGGCAAGAGGAAGTCTGTTTTTGAAATGGGGTGGCCCAGTATTTATAGGGGACAAAAAATGACCGTTGCTGGCGGCGGTCCCTTATATATAAAGGGGCCGCCGACCCTATAAGGGAGCCGCCGCTAGACTACGCTCTGTTTTTTGTCCTTTTGTGGTGAAGGTTGTATTTGTTATGGAACCTTTCATTTTGGGGGGAAAATTTGAAATTCAAATTTTATGTTTTTAATAAAACATTTCTTTTAATGAATAAATAATTTGTTTTTATATTTTTATAAAAACATTTTTGTGGAAGTATAAGATTTAAGAAAAATTATTTTCTTGATCACTAATCATGTTTAATGATTTGTTTATCCATACCTTAAGTGATTAATCCTAGAAATAGAATTTTATGATTAGCAATTTATAAACGTTTTATTTTATCGTAAACGTTTTCACATTTTGTTATTATCAAAACATTGAGAGGTCAAAAAATATAAATAACGTTTTTGGACATTATTTATATTAACAAAATCCTCATTCGCGTAAAACCCATGGTTAATGATTATGAAAGGAAAATAAATTGTTGTTAAACAAAAATTACGAAACAAATAGATTAAGTCTAAGATACAAGTTGCTAGACATTTTTCCCGACTGTTACCATGATAAAGACACAACTATTTACAAACGTCTTGATCATAGATAAAAAAACAACCTAAGTTGGCGTTCCCGTAACGGTCAACTTCCTAATCATCCCATACTTTACATACTTTTCAAGGTAAGTGGTGATATCTTCTACTTTATACAATACTCTACATCGTTGACTTTAATACGTATCAACGAATAATCGGTCCTTCGTGTAATTCCTTCGGTAGTTGCGAAACAATTATATTCAAATTTTCCATCTCTTTTTAGTTGCGATTTTTCTAATTTTTTTGATTTTTTTTTCAAACATCTAACTATATACGAAACTCGGAGTAGTTTCACCATCTTTACAATCATAATAATTTCGGATAATTTCTTCTATAATTCTTCATTCTTCGGACGTACCATTAATTCCGATGGTAGTAAAAATAATGAGTTTTGACTATTTTATACATTCCCATTTGCGATGTGAAAATTTCTTCCAACCGTACTAAAATTGACACAGGACTCGGGAAATACATACTTTACACTTTAAGCAACTAGCAACTGTAAAATAAACTTAATCTAATAGGATAGGCTAGGGTGTAAAGGTGTAACAAAATAAACAAGTTGGTGTAATTCCTAAAGGATTGGCTCTACGGGTTGTTCTAGGGGTATCTTACTCTTAAAGTGAGAGTAAACAAAGGGTTTATACAGGGGTTAACTAACCAGTGTAATTAGTTAATAAACAACATGAATAGGCTTTTTGGGTGTAATCCTAAAATTTACTAATTTAAACAATTTACTTCATCTAAATCCATAGTACTCATCACTGTGATCTCGAATAGATATACCAAGCCAAGTTCTAAAGTCTACTACATCACAGGCACACTCATATTTTGTGGAATTTGGGTAAACATTTGGAAACGGATAGGTTAAATCCTCACAATATCTAATAAGGGTTGTTGTGTACAGGTTATGTAACATGTAATTTCACAAAAGTATGCTTGAAACAAAATTAAATTTAAGCATATTTTAAGCATTTTAGTATGAAAAATAGGACAAGTATACATTCTAATTCTCATCCCCCCACTTGAATTATACAACGTCCACGTTGTATAGATAAACATTAAATACAAGAATTAAAAAGAATTAGAATGAGAAACTCCCCTGATATTTGCTTGGTGGATTCTCCATGTTGAGTTTATTGAGCAATAATTTGTGTTGAACAGCCGCCTTGAAGTTTCAAGACTCCGATACCTCCAGACTTGTAAATACTTTAACCAACTCGTTGACTTCTTTTCTTTCATTGAGGTCATGTGAAAATAATAGGAAAAACGTGCATTCCTATCTTGGTATCTACTGTTAATTTAAACTAAACTAAACAAACTAAATACGAGTCAGTCTGGTGAATACGCCGTATCATGTGTATGAATACGCCGTATTGCCAGAACTGACAATAATGTTTTTAAAGTGCATAAAAAGTAAAGATTGATAATGTCTGGACAATCAATATGTCGTATGGTATGGAGCGGATACGTCGTATTGATGTCTGGGAATACAGACTCGATAAAATTAAATAACATTGCGGGTTGTCTGTCGAGAAGCACTTTTGATTACAGCGAAGTCTTTAAGTTAGACTTTTCTCCTTCTTTTCTTCATTTAGCTCTAGTTACCATCCATCCTTCTTCCATCATACGAAAGATTTCCTAGTATGCTCGGCATGCATCATCGCTTGTTCTTGCCAGATCGTCGTATTCATCTTCTTTAACAGCAACATACTCTTCGTCTTGTTTGAATGAATACTTGATTATCTCGAATCTTCTTATAGTGCAAACCGGCAGCTCATGAATTTCACATAACTCCTCTCTTTCATCAGCTTCATGATCTATCTCATGTTCATGATCATGGTTTGTATCATCATAAATGTTCCATTGTTTCTTTCATTCGTAACGTGACTCATCATCATTGTCATCATCGATTAATCCCTCTATGATAGCCTTACTTCTTAAAGCATCTTCTTTTAGCTCGCTATCCTCCAAGGCTTCGTACCATTCAGAATCCTGATAATAGAGCGAGTTTCCAATAATGTAAGCTCCAGCTAAGTTTCCTCCATTACAAAATCCATCATTCCTCCAACTACATGTTGGCCATTTTGAACATCGAGTTTTATAGTTAAAAGGCTTGCAAGTATGTTTGACTGGTTTCGGTTCTTTCCATACTCCTGTGTCATGCCAAGGTTTCTCGTCCACCTAATGTACATCTTTGTTCCATTCATAAATCCAGTCATCCTTAACTTCTTTATAAGTTTTAAATCCCTTAATGTCTTTCGTAAGGAGATCAGGATCTATCTTGAGTAGGTAATTAAACTCTTTGAATTCTTTACACAGCGGTGTTTCATAATTAAACAAGTTCATTTTAATTCTAAAAATTTCACCGATTTCTTGTTCATCATTGTGGTCAGTTTCCTCAAGATCGGAAGATTCAGCATCCGTTGGCTCAATTTCATCACTTCTTATTTTCCAATAATCCCACAAAGCTCCTTTAGTAAATATATCCTTAGTCTTATAGTTTATAAACTTTGAGGCCAACCAATTTTCAAACTTGGGGTTAGTATGGTCCCATCTAATCATCTGTGTGTTAGTATTGCCAGTGCGAGAAGGTGGGTCATATTTTCCAAAGAATTTGGCAGTTAAATTGACCCAACTATCAATTGATTCTTTAATCTTATCAAACCATCTCCTAGCTCCACCAATTAATGAGATTGGAAAGACAACAACTCAAAGCTTATTATGATTTACATTGGGTAAATCAATTGGGTCAACAATTCTAAGGAAGTATTCGATATGCTTGACTGCGTCTTCTCCATTGGTTTCATCAAATGCATTATTGTGCAAATCATCAAGGAATTTTCCTTTTAGCTCATAGGTGTTCTTTCCATTAACCTTAATGCATGTAATGCCTGAATAGTAATATTCTTGGTCATTAGTCATGAATTCTTTCATAGTTGATTCCATTTTCTTGTCTGTCATATCTTCTTCAATCAACTAGCTCTGATAAGAATTATCTGTAACAAAGGTAAAGATATCAACAAGATTTGCTCTAAAGAAAGATAGAAAAAAATTTAGAACGAAAATCAAAAATGAAAACTAAAGTTCTGA
Organism: Tanacetum coccineum; assembly: GCA_026074375.1. Taxonomy (NCBI): domain Eukaryota; kingdom Viridiplantae; phylum Streptophyta; class Magnoliopsida; order Asterales; family Asteraceae; genus Tanacetum; species Tanacetum coccineum. The sequence goes on from BQNB010132413.1 coordinate 4,121, forward strand.
TTCTGTTTTAGATGATCGATACGCCGTATTCAATTGAAGTGAATATGCCGTATTAATCTTTTGAGTGAATACGCTGTATTGGACAGAAAGTTGGATACGCCGTTTCCAATGGAAGTGTATACGCCGTATCAAGTTATCAACCAGAATAGTATATTAGGAAAAACAATTAAATTAAACACACAAATATACAAGCAAACAATTAAAGACAAATATACAAAATATACAGAATATACAAGAATATACACTAATCTAATTTAGATTAATCCTAAGGGTTAGATCTAATGCTAAAAATCAAAATATAAAATAAAAATCAAGATCAATTTTCACTCCCCGGCAGTGGCGCCAAAAACTTGATTGTGTCGTTGTGTGGTGTATATTTTTATGATTCAAGTTTTAAATTTATATTTTGCTGACTTAACCAAAAACAACACTTTAACGGGCAGTGTACCCGGTCGGTGGTAGATTCGTGGTAAGTAGGGTGTCGAACACTTGAAGCGAGGTTAAATCTCTCAATTTATTAATATTTTGGTTTACTAATCTAAGTTAATTCTAATCTAAGTCAAACCTATGCTAATCCTATGTTAGTTCTAATCCTAAATCTAACAGATAAATTGGGGGTTTCAGCCTGAGAGACTAGCACGGGTTTGGTGGCGACTACAATCAATTCAAGACACTTTAACCCATGCAAGCAAATTAATAGAAGATAAAAGAGCGGTCAAGCCTTATGATAAAAAACTGTATTAGCCATCATTAATCCGATTAGAAGTTGGTTTGTTCATTCAATGCAATGATTACTTATCTCGAGGTGGCATATCATTCTTAGACTTAGGCGGGACTTCATCCTAAGACCTAGACACATTAATTCTGTCACAATTAAAGTATCCGCATAAGGCATCCTTATTTGCTAATTATAATCTATCTTAGGGATTAAAGTAATGGTGATCTTGTTAAACCCTAGCTCATAGAGACTTTACCCACTTACTGCTTAATGGTAATTTATACTCTAGTAGTCCACTTATCCAACTATCGAATTGAATCAGAACGTTATTTGTTGAATTATCTAGGTTCACCTGCTAGTCAACTTGTTCAATAAACCAAAGGCAATTTTCGTTAACTAGTTAAGCCAGAAGCGTATCCTTAGCACGGTTTTAGAAGGACAATACTTGTGATCCTATGATTCTACATGTATAAATTACTATATGGAGAGCTATCCCGGTATCTAGATTACTTGGTCCGTATTACTAGATCCAGTTGAATGATAGGTCGCATACAAAAGCACGTAAACAAGTATAAATTGATAAACATAAACAAGCATACAACGATAAATTAAGAAATCGAGATATAAACAAAACCAAACATTCAGATCTTCATAATAATGGCTAATACCCGAAGGTATTAGCCTTCAAACATCATAATTAATACAAGAGTAATGGCTTAGCCAAGGTAAACTAACCGAGTTAACGAATGATACCAAAAATTGAACGATTACAAAAGTATAAGAAATTACATGTTGTCTCCTATGGATTGGATCACGTTGTGAGACCTCTTCTGCTCTTTTTCTCCTCTGAAAATCGACTTTTGTGGTTTAGGTATCGAGAATATGATTTAGCACACTTAAAACTCGTTTTTGAGTTTTATAATTATAGGGTCTGGAGTCGGTGTCGATACGGCGTATCCAATGGCTTGGATACGGCGTATTGGAGTTTCTTTGAGTATGGACCACATTTGATATCTTCCAGAATATTTTATTCCCATATAGCTTGAATACGGCATATTGCCTTTCCTGGATACAGCGTATTGGTCTTGTTTCCTTCGTGGTCTTTGGTGAGTGCAGGCACAGATACGCCACATCTTCCTTGATGGATACGGCGTATTGGTAGTCAGAATAGTAATCTTCAAAATATCTTCGTTTAAGCTCCAGAATGCGTGCCTTTTAGTCAAGTTTCACCAAGTACTCCATAATTACTGCAATTCTCAAATATAAACGATTAAGTAACAATTCTTTGCAATAATTATACAAAATGGGTTAATTACATGGGATAAATGATGCTATAAAATAGACGTTATTTGATGTCATCATGGGTCAAAGTGGTATGGGCTAGACTTTGGTTATATATTTGATCTAAGATTATGTGTTGTGGGTTGAACAAGCGATATATGGTGGTTGGTGGCCGGAATCTGGGTTTAAAGATGTTGAAGATGAAGATAAAGAACATAGGGGTATTTTCATCAAAGTTACTCATAATAGTACAAAAATTGAATTTAGATAATGGACATGTTTAGCATTTAGGTACAAGAGATCAACCATGCAAGGTTGTCAAAATCGCGATCCTGATCGTACGATCCTACGATCCCACACACAAAAAACGATCAGGATCGTAACAAGATCGCAATTCAAGTAGGATCGTTTCAGGATCGTAGGATCGGATCGGATCGTAGGATCGTAAAATGCCTTATTTTGGACTTTTGGTAATTTAGGCTAAGGTTTATAAACTTTCATTAAGACCGTTTCATATTTCTTTTCTATCCGGAATCGTTTAACGATTGAAACATGAAGTAGGTGCACGTATGTAATAACTTTTTTGTATCCAAATCATTCATTTATCGATTGAAACATGAATGAACTTTGTGTAAGTATGTATTACAATATATCTAACGTTCTATTACCACAGTACTTGAACATATAACTTTTTCTTTTATCATCGATTTAGATTCGTTTATCATATAAAAGAAAATTTCATACATACCCAATAAAACTTGAAAAATTGAATATTTCACCAAAATACAAGTTATTAAAGCATGATGTACAATGCAAATTAGTATTTTTGGCATTTTTGGCTTTTACCCCGTAACAGTTCGGTAACAAGTAGAATATTTGAGGGTGAGAATGCAAATTAGTACAATTATATGTCCCAAACACCGTGTTAAACCACTTCCCTAAAACCCCAATCCATTGATGTCTGGATTGTTCTAGATTGTCTTTCTTTCTTCATAAGCATAAAAGGATCACTCAAGTCAAATTTGGTATCTGTTATTGAAAAAAGAAGAAAGAAAGAATGTTCGGTGTTGTGTTCCCAAATCGCAGCTTCCCAATCGACATATCCACTTTCAATCAAATCGACACCTTCCATTGGGTCCTCGACATGAACACCTTCGTAGGCGAAGCATACGATTCCATACGCGAAGTTTGCATCTTTTTATTAAACAGCTTCACTCTTCCACCCGATAAAGCCTTAGCTGTATACGTTCAATCACCAGGGTCGCCTTTTGTATTTGTGGGTGCTGTTACGTTAGCTCGTCCCTCTGCGGTTTTGTCCTTACCTTGGCCTGAGGCTCCTGGAGGGCTTACGCTCACTGCTCCAGATGCTGCACCTCTTTCTGCGAAAATCGGTGTTTCGGTTGAGGACATTGGGTCTTTGCCGTCTCTTGATGTGGCTGCTGAGCAGAAGATTCAACGCTTGGCGATGAAAGTGGGCGAGAATTTGTTTAATTTTATGCAGTCTTTCTGTGGTGTTGATGGGAGTAAATTGGTAGTGCCCATGGATATTTTGGATAGGTGGTTTAAAAAGTTTCAGGAACGGTCTAAGAGAGATCCTGAGTACTTGAAAGGCTTTGCTTTGTAGTTGTCGAGTTTGTGTTTTACGTTCTAGATGTTTGATTATCGGATAAGGTACTCTTGTTTTGACGCTTATGTTAATTAATGATTATGTAGTGCTCCTTTCTTGTAAGTGAATGACTGGAATAATTTAATCCGGTTGCAAAACCAGACTCTTATGTGCATTTTGAATTGCTTTTCTGTACTAGTGATTATATTTTCACCATTACTTGAAATTGGTACTTTGGTTAAATATGGTTAAGATAGTTGTTTCTTTGGAAGTTATTTTGTGCTTTACTAAACTATATGTCAACAAAATGGCTTTACCAAGAGGTCCTGGAGATCGCAACTCAGGTGGTAGCTTAACAACCAAAACCAAGCTACATATAACCCAAAGGATCAATATGAGCCGAAAGTAGGTTAACTGTAAATAAGAAAGAGATCTGTGAGTTACTAGATAAACTAGCTAGTTGATTTTTTGTAAATTTTTATAATCACCAACTGGTGTTTTGGGAGTGCAACTGTGGAAGCAATTTGATTGTGCTAATTTACTGATCGACAAGTACTTTACCCTTTGGAGAATAGCTTTACAGTGGTTAGTTTCGGGTAAGGTTGGAGAAAGGACCATCCAGATTATTACAGTTGCAGTAGTATTCACCAACTCTCTAGATGATTTGCCTCTTTAAATTTAGCATGACTAATACTGAGTAACAGCTGAAAACAGAAGCCCCAGCGGAAACCTTGGCAATATCACTGACATTGACAAATTAATGTAATTCAGGAATCTTTTATCTTTTGTGTTAGATCATCTTTCATGACTGTTTACATCTTTTTGGGCATAAATAAGATCTGAAAATAACATAAAGCTACCTTGGACACAAGCTAGAATGTAGAATGTTAACTTTTTTGATCAACAACTACAATGAGGTTGATCAGAGGACCTGTTGAAGCTCCAAAACAATATGCAGCGGCAAACAAGAGAATGAGCCTGGATAGATGTCAGACTTGTTTTCATTACAAATCGCAAATGTGTTCAGACATCGAGAAAGTGGAACAATTTTCATGGATAGAAGATAGTGAATTGTATGTATTGTCGCATACCTCCCCACCGTGGCTGAATTTTGGATAGCAAAAAGATGCTTGTGACAAATGATTTTACCAAAGAAACCATCCATGTTGAGTATGAATGGAGGCCGCCCGATGTTATTACATGTAAAGATTTTTAGTCATGTTCATGACTATTGCCCTAAAAAGTGGTGAGTCATCTTATTGTTGCTACTTCTAATGTTGTTACCCCTAATGCTGAGAAGACTAATGATGGTTTCTAAACGGTGGGTAAAACGAAGAAGAGGAATGGTAAGTCCAAGTCTACTAATGGCGGTCGTTTTACCGTCCTTCGTTATAAACATAAAGTTTAGATATGAAGTTTCAAAGCGACTACAAGTGCACCAAAGAAGGGAACTACTTATGTGGGTTATACATCTCAATCGACACCTATGTTGAAGACGACTGGTAATTCATCTAAGAAAGATAATCTCTCCATGTCTAATTCTTTTTCTGCCTTAAATTAAGAAGAAGAAGAAGATGAAGAAGATGTGGAAAATGTGTATGATGGATCGGCTAACTTAATTCAAAACACAAAAGCTGGTGGAAGTTCATCTTTCACGGCTGCTGCTGGTTAGCTTGTTGAGTTGAGTCATTTGTTCTAGTTGCAATTAGTTATTTCTAGAGTAGTAAGAGTTTATGGGCTATGTCCATAAGCTTTAGTTTTAGGTGTTTATCAAGGTCTAGTTTAAAGCTTGATGATAAGTGGTACTTCAGCCACATTCCATTTGTACTTAACTTTTTTCGGTTTTAATATACTTTACCGGGGTAACCCTTTACCCAAAAAAAGCTCACGGCTCATATTTCTTTCTTAGGGTGTTCATAGTTTTGATTTTTCAAAGGTAACAAGCATACAAGTATCATTATTTGTAATATCTAAGGTGTGGGAAAGTGATTTGGAAGCTTGGGTATTAATTAATCAAGGGTTTTAATCAAGAAAGAAACTAGGGTTTTTAGGGTTTCTTGAAAGCATTTAGGGTTTGTATCTTGGGTTTGATTTGTGTGACATCTTCATTAAGGTCTAATCATAACCCTAATCTTTCTATTTATTCATTTACATAATTTATATACTTGTTATTATGTTAATCACCACCTAGGGTAGGGTGGGTTTGTTTTTATGGTTTACAAAATAAAGTAAGCATGTATATAATTCAAACTTAATTATTCTTGTAATGAAATGGTGTTAAAAATGCTAGAACACAAGAAAAATACTTTATATAATTGTTGGTTAATTTATATGTTTAGTGTATAAATTATTTGTTAATAAGTTTATTATTAAAGTTTATGCACAAATAAAGTGAGGAGATTTTATCTTGAACAAAAATGATGGACACAATGTATCTAAGATGTGGTATAAAGTATTGTAGATCCGGCAACGACACTAAAAACTTGATGTGTCATTGTGTGGTGTATAATTTTATGATTCAAGTTTTAAATTTATATTTTGCCAACTTAACCAAAAACAACACTTTAACGGGTAGTGTACCCGGTCGGAGGTAGATTCGTGGTAAGTAGGGTGTCAAACACTTGAAACGAGGTTAAATCTCTTAATTTATTAATATTTTGGTTTACTAATCTAAGTCAAACCTATGCTAATTCTATGTTAATTCTAATCCTAGTTCTAACAGGTAAAACAGGGGGTTTCAGCCTGAGAGACTGGCATGGGTTTGGTAGTGACTACAATCAATTCAAGACACTTTCACCCACTGATAAGGTGTTATTTTATACACTTTTTCGGGGTCGTTTAACCCCCTCGTGCATTTATGCCCAAAATAGGTACTTAATCGTTCCTTTTTCAGGTATTTAGCATTTGGAAGGCATTTGGAGGAAATACACATGACTTGGGCTTATTTAGAGAAGAAACAGACAAGACTACGAACCAACACAAGACTCTTGAATATTTGTGCTCATAGCAGCTGAAGACGGCGTCACCAACTCTACACGACGCCGTCGCAACCCACTTCGTGACGGCGTCACAACCTTTCATGACGGCGTCAGTTCGCACGACCCAGCCCAAGATCTAGAATATTCTCTTTCACGACGGCGTCACGATTAAAATGCGACGCCGTCGCAGCGATTTACCTATATATACAAATCTGTTTTTAGGGTTTTAAGTGTGTAACTTTATAGTAAAAGAAAGGGCCGAACTCTAGTTCATTTAGCAGCAGTTAGGGACGATTTTAGGGCCTCAAAACCCTATTGTACTTCCTTCAATTCATGTTTTAATCAAGTAAGACTTTCTTAATCATTTAATATGTCTTGTTGTGTGATTCTTATTTGTTCTTTCTTTATCTTTAACTTGTTTGGCTAAACCTTCTATTGTGTTTATTTATGATTGTATGAAACCTAGAATGTAGATCTTAGTGGTGTTGCTTCTTGTGATGAATATGCATGTTAGGTCTTAGAAAACCAGCTTTTGTCTGTATTGTTGTTGAAATGTCTAGGAAAACATGATTGTGTAGAAAGGATACCATCAGGTAACAGTCTTCATACTACCTTGCCCTTTAATATGGTCGATCCACTCTTAATATATTTCACATGCATTTAATATACTCTTGGGGGGCGGGTAATAGTCTTCATACTAACTTACTTTGTGTTTTGCCTTTATGGAATATTAAATAGATGGCGGGTTCGTGTAATTCGTTCATGACTTAGGAAATAGTTACATAGATCATCACAAGTGTGACAAAGCAACAACACTAGGAGAAGCAATCTAGGGAATAATACATGATTAAATGAACACAATCTTTTATTATATTGTTATCACCATTAGCGTAGTTTATTATTTAGTTTAATAGCTAAAACCAACCAAACCTCTCAAACATATGATTTACCTGCTTTCCTATAAATATAAAAATACAAAAATAATCTTCTCTCAACCCTTAGAATTCTGTTAGACCGTGACCAAGCCTTCCCAACCTATTCCCTTAAAGAATGATAACAACCCCCGAGTCTTGCCTATACTACTACAACTGTTAGGTACTTTGGCTAGGGAGTTGTAAAACTTCTTGTAGAAGTCCCTTACGACAACCGCATCAAGTTTTTGGCGCCGCTGCGTGGGGAATAGTTAGGTTTTGATCATAGTTTAGCTTAGTTTTGCTTGCTTAAATCCTTTCAAGTAAGATTTAATTCCCGCATATTAACTTTCTCATAGTCTATCTTTTCTTTGTGTGTTTGTTCATAATTTTCATTAACTATTCCATTCTTCATCATAAAGAATGCGAATCCATCTTGTTCTACCTCTAATAGGGAGTTTCTTGACCCTAAGAAAAAGAAAGAAATTGAGTCATGGCTCGGGGATAGTAGGATCGTTGAATCATTAGACGGGTCGAATGAAATTAAATACTTTGATACCTTCCCCACCATGGAGGAATTAGAATATCATGAGTGGTTCTTAAAATACCCCAAACCATCTTGGGTAAAGGCAAACATAAGAACCAGAAATTTATACAACATTAAGATCTCTTGCAAGATGGGTCACTTCCTTAAAAGATAAGCTTGCATCAATTTAGAATCACCAATTAATGTTATGTCTAAGCAACATTACAATGAGATCATGAATAAAGGGCTGGAGTCAAGACAGAAACCATCCAACCCTAGTAAAAATAGCAACTTTATAGGAAGAGTCAAGGGTTTAAAAGTTTTCGTAGGAAATTTCACATACGAATGTAATTTCATGATTTTGGAGGACACCACTAGCAGTATAGATCACCACCTAGGAGAAGTAGTCTTTGGAAAACCATTTGCAAGGAATAATGGTCTCGTTCATGATCAGGAAGAGGGAACGGTTACTTTTGAAAAAGATGACAAGAAAATCACATTTAAGATGCCTTATAAGATGGAAGCGTCTAACCGTATATACTTTAAGGATATAAATACTGATTCTATACCACCCTTTGTCCTTGGGAGTAACGATGACCATGGGAAAACCTATAACTCGGATAGTCTGACCTTAGGACCCGATTACAGGGAAGACGAAAGTATAAGCAAGGAAATTCGACACCTAATGAAATTAGAAAGAGAGGCCAAGAGACACAAAAGAGAAGTCACGTCAGGACGTGTGACTTCGACTCTAGCTACAAGACTCGTAAAATAAAGAAAAGCGCTTCTTGGAAGGCAACCCAATTTTACTTTTCCCGCACATTAGGAGTGTCATGTGTTTTATTCTTTTCATTTTATTCTATCATGTTCGAACCCCAATCTTGTAATCATGCTTTGTTTTGTTTTTAAGCTCGTCTTAATTTCAATCAAAGGTATTTTGCAAATAATAAGTATAGGGGAATTTATCCGGTTTTTAGAACCAAGTTCAAACATGTTAAATAAATTGTTTAGATTAATTCGCATCAGTTTCGAGTCATACGAGTAAATTGTCAAATCTCAGGTTTTATGCAGTTATTTATACAGGAATTAACTTATGGAATCAAGTGCAGGAAATTTTTCATCAAAAACAAAAATTTCGTTTTCACAGAGCATGGAGACGGCGTCACGATTTATACGCGACGCCGTCACCACGACATCTATGACGGCGTCAGGATATCCCTGACAGCGTCAAACGCCCAGGTCTAGAAAACTTAAAGTTTTTAATTATTTTTTAAAATAAAACTTGCATAACATTTAAAATATGTACTCTACTGTTATAAACCTGCAAAACCAATAAGTTTAACAATTCTCTCATCCTATCTTTACTGCTTTATCAAGTCAACCCTAAATTCACATTGTATATTATTATATCGCATATTTTATGCTTGGTATAGTGTCTTTGTCTTTGATTATAGGTTATATTTGATGAAAAGAAGCTTGAAAGTTCTTAGGAAGTTTCAATGGATGATTCTTGGAGGACGATTTAACCAGTTATCGCATCTTTCTTCTCCATTATTGAGCAAACCAGGGGAGTACTAGTTTCTTTTCCTAGTTTTCTTATCCCTTTATTCATTTTTATGGGTACTTCTATAGAACATTGGGGACAATGTTCAACTTAAGTATAGGGGGGAAATAAGCCTTAGAAACTATTCTTTCATTTGCCATTTGCTTTGTCCTTAAAATGATGGGTAATATATCAAAACATAGCATAAGAGATAATTTTAACCCAAATTTAAAAACATTTATGACACATACCGATGAAAACCGAGTATTAATAGCGTCTCATGGATAGGAATTTATATTACTAGCACAAAAACCCTCAAATTCCACCCCCAAATATGAGGTCCGCCCTTAGATATTATACCTTTAGCTTGTTTGAGTTAAGGAGTGAGCATTCATGTGTGTCTATTCCATCATTACGGATGTATATGCGTGGTTTTGTCGCCTTTTCTGGAACATTGGTATCGGTTACTTTAGGATTATGAGAGTGTACCCCCTTTGTTTTCTTAAGAACATTGGTATCGTTACTTTTAGAGTTTGAGAGTGGTCTCGGTATAGTATATTAAATTCTGATGTACTTGGTAGTATATTAAATTCTAGAACTTGTTATTGTGATGCATCTCGAGACCGCATAGTAAGTATTAGGATTTGCTTGATAAGATTTTAAACCTGTAATTGTTATGATGGTCACACCGATCATGTAACTATCCCACACCCTTACCATGCACTTATTTTTAGTGCAGGATACCCCTAGTACAACCCTCCGAGCATATCCTTTTTCACGGTTCTCATAATTTTTTGGTTAAGCCAGACTATTAATGAAGAGCATTTTCACCCTTAAACTAATTGTTACACCCAAATCGCCTTAACCTACCTTGTATGTACTCACTTTTAATACATTATTGTGTTTTAACCTAAGTTAATTATTTGAGTACACGGTTGCTAAGTCCTTATCCTTGTAAATACAGTTTTGGGACGATTGGGATTTATGGTAGTATTTATTTTGCTAAAGAATAGGGAAGAAAAGTTAAATCAATACCCCCCATATGTTTGTTAGATGATCTCCATGTTATTTTGATCCACCTCAAATCGGGTTATTAGTTAGATTGTAAATATCAAGCATGTAAAAGCTCAAGTGTAGGGGTACGTGTTATAAACCACATGTTATGATGTATTATGTTATTAAAAAACATAAAAGAAAAAGAAAAAGATTGATGTAGAGTTGTGTAGAGTTTGTATATCTTCGTCCGAGTCTTGGCTTAGCAACCAAACCAGCGTGTATTCGTGTAAATAATTAGCTAACCCTTCCACTCCAAAATCACCCAAAGCCACCCAAATGTATCCTATTTGTTTCCGTTTCCATTATATGTTATCTTACACCTACACCCTACAACCCTTTGAAAAGACCACTTAGATAGTAATGAATAATACTTGTGCCCAGCGGTGGAGGTTTGATTCTTTACCAAGCCTATGGTAATTTATATGCTATGACAGGTAATGAGAGTTGATTTTCTATTTCCCCCTTTATGTTATAATTTTTTATACACCCGAGAGAAAGAGAGAATCCCAAACACTTATGTGAGGTGCTAGTGTTTACTTTCTGTGATTTTAATTAAGAGGTCTAGAAGGTTGTGTTGTAAAATACTTTTAAAGAGTAGGTAAAATGACCCTCATATTGTTATTGTCTAGGTAGAAAAGCCCATTTGCTTGAGGATAAGCAAATCCTAAGTGTAGGGGTATTTGATGAGGTGTCATTTTATACACTTTTTCATGGTCGTTTAACCACCTAAATCATGCATTTATGCCCAAAATAGGTACTTAATCGTTCCTTTTTAGGTATTTAGCATTTGGAAGGCATTTGGAAGAAATACATATGACTTGGGCTCATTTGGAGAAGAAACGGATAAGACTACGGACCAACACCAAGACTCTTGAAGATTTGTGCTCACATCGGCTGGAGACGGCGTCACCAGCTTTACACGACGTAGCCACAAACCACTTCATGACGGCGTCACAACCTTTTATGACGGCGTCAGCTCGCACGACCCAGCCCAAGATCTAGAATATTCTCTTTCACGATGGCGTCACGATTAAAACGCGACGCCGTCACAGCAATTTATCTATATATACAAATCCGTTTTTAGGGTTTTAAGTGTGTAATTTTATAGTAAAAGAAAGGGACGAACCCTAGTTTTTTTAGAAACTGTTAGGGACGAGTTTAGGGCCTCAAAATCCTATTGTACTTCCTTTAATTCATGTTTTAATCAAGTAAGACTATCTTAATCATTCAATATGTCTTGTTGTGTGATTTTTATCTGTTCTTGCTTTATCTTTAACATGCTTGGCAAAACCTTCTATTGTGTTTATTTATGATTGTATGAAACCTAGAATGTAGATCTTAGTGGTGTTGCTTCTTGTGATGAATATGCATGTTAGGTCTTAGAAAACCAGCTTTTGTCTGTATCGATGTTGATATGTCTAGGAAAACATAATTGTGTAGAAAGGATAACCCATTTGGGTAACAGTCTTATACTACCTTTGCCCCGTGTAGATATGGTTGATCCTCACTCTGAGATATATTTCACATCATTAAATATTACTCTTGGGGGCATGTAGTAGTCTTATCATATTACCTATACTTTGTGTTTTGCTCAACGTAATTATTAAATAGACAGGGATTCGTGTGATTCGTTCAGACTTAGGAAATTCGTTACTTTGATCAATCACAAGGTTTGACAAAGCAACAACCTAAGAGAAGCTGTGTAGGAGTAATACATGATTAAATGTAACACATCCTTTCTATTATATTGTTATTCACCATTAGGTAGTCATATTCTTTAGTTTTAGGAGTTTAAAACCAAACCCAAAACCTCTCAAAATACTCGAGTGACTTTACTTTCCTTTATAAACATAAAAATAACAAAAAAATAATCTTGAACTGCCCAACCATTTAGAATTCTTGGTTAGACGTGATCATGCTCTTCCAACCTATTCCCCTAGAGAACGATACAACCCATGAGTCTTGCCTTATATTCTACAAAGGTTTAGGTACCTCTGTTAGGGAGTTCGTAAAAAATTCTTGTAGAAAGAGTCCCTTAGACGACAAACCGCATTACCCTCGCTTAGCAAATTAACATGAAGATAAAAGATGGCGGTCAAGCCTTATAATAGAAAACATGTATTAGCCTTCATTAATCACAATTAGAGTTAGTTTGTTTATTGCAGTGCAATGATTACTGTATCTCGATTAGGATGGCATTCATTATTAGACTAGGTCGGGACTCAGTCCTAAGACCTAGACACTCATTAATTCTGTCACGCAGTGTAAGAAATAAATAAAACCTAGACACATTAATTCTGTCACAATTAAAGCATTTGCATAAAGCATTCTTATTTGCTGATTATAATCTATCTCGGGGATTAAAGCAACGGTGATCTTGTTAAACCCTAGCTCATAGAGACTTTACCCACTTACTGCTTAACGGCGATTTATACTCTAGTAGTCCACCTGTCCAACTATCCAATGGAATCAGAACGTTATTTGTTAAATTATCTAGGTTCACCTACTAGTCAACTTGTTTAATAAACCAAAGGTAATTTCCGTTAACTAGTTAAGCCAGAAGCGTATCCTTAGCACGGTTTTAGTAGGACAATATTTGTGATCCTATGATTCTAGATGTATAAATTACTATATAGAGAGCTATCCTGGCATCTAGATTACTTGGTCCGTATCACTAGATCCAGTTGAATAATAGGTCGCATACAAAAGCACGTAAACAAGTATATTGATAAACATAAACAAGCATACAATGATAAATTAAGAAATTGAGATATAAACAAAATCAAACATTCAGATCTTTATAATAATGGCTAGTACCCGAAGGTATTAGCCTTCAAACATCATAATTAATACTAGAGTAATGGCTTAGCCAAGGTAAACTAACCGAGTTAACGAATGATACCAAAAACTGAACGATTACAAAAGTATAAGAAATTACACGTTGTCTCATATGGATTGGAATGCGTTGTGAGACCTCTTCTGCTCTTTTTCTCCTTTGAAAATCGACTTTTGTGGTTTAGGTATCGAGAATATGATTTAGCACACTCAAAACTCGTTTTTGAGTTTTGTATATATATGCTCTAGATTCGGTGTCGATACGGCGTATACAAGGTGTTGGATACGGCATATTAGAGTTTCTTGGAGTAGGGACCACGTTTGATATCATCCAGAATATTTCATTCCCATATAGCTTGAATACGGCGTATTGGCTCTCCTGGATACGGCATATTGGTCTTGTGTCCTTCGTGGTCTTTGGTGAGTGCAGGCATAAATACGTCGTATCTTTCTTGATGGATACGGCGTATTGGTAGTCAGAATAGTAATCTTCAAAATATCTTCGTTTAAACTCCAGAATGTGTGCCTTTTAGTCAAGTTTCACCAAGTACTCCATAATTACTGCAATAGACGTTATTTGATGTCATCACCCCCTTTATGACCTCATCTTGCTTCCTTAGCTCCTTTGTTTCCCTTTCTGGAGGAGTGTGCTGGTCCGAAGGGATGGTGGACTCGTCTTTTCAAGGATGATGTCTGATCTGGATGTCCTCCTTTGGTGGGGCGACTTCCCCAGCTTCTAAGGATCTTTCTAGTTCTGAAGCTCTTCTCATCGAGTGTGTTATCCTTCCATTTCAATTAGATTACTGTGCTTCTTTGATTTGCCTGTATTTTATATATATATATACGTATATATATATACGTATATATATATACGTATATATATACGTATATATATACGTATATATATATACGTATATATATATAGATATATATACATATATATATACGTGTATATAGGTATATATATACGTGTATATAGGTATATATATACGTGTGTATATATATATGTATATACATGTATATATATATGTATATATGTGTATATATATATATA